>JACXGK010014034.1:0-12100 GCA_016801125.1 Novumbra hubbsi
TCCCTCTAGAAGAGCTCAACAGGCTATTGTTGGGTAATCCATGAGATGTTGAAACATAAGGAGCACTACAGTCGACCAATCACCACAAGCATAAAGTCTTGCTAAATTAACTCCAGAAAGAAGTTTAATGCCCAAACTGTCACCCCCCCAGAACCCCAAAATCGAACAAAAGAACAGAAAAACAAAGAGAAAAGAAATAACACATTTTATTGTAGACATAGGGTTGCACATGGACAATATCAACCCTATATTACTCCCGTCTTAAAATAGGTGAATGGGGTGGCATTTGATGTTCCTCAGTATAAACCTGTTCCCAACTGGACTGAAATATAGGAGGAGCCAGAGGCTGTGTCAGACAGACACCAAAAACAAATGTTTGTGCTTGAGCTATTTATGTGACAGTCCTCCTTCAGGGAACACAATCCGCACTCAACACCACAAACACCGAAACCCATCTTGTGGCTCCACATTCCTGTATCTACTCAGCAATTTAATGAATCTTAGGATCTTAGAGAAAATGTTAAAACATGCATCATTTTCCCCCAATAGATTTTAGCATTCTGGCCTGAACTCTATCATTTCATTGACTTTTTTATGACGGCGCTACTTCCACTAAGTGCTGAGATGGCAGCTCTGCTTTTAAATGATGTTAATCCTTCATCAGATACTGGCCCCAGTCTTGTTCCCTGTCCAAAACAAAGTAAAAAAAAAAATATTCTGCTTTTACATGCATTTTCAAGTGTCAGCCAGCATGTGCATAAGTGTGTTGAGGACATCCTATACTGACTATGGAATTACATGTTCTGAGTGTGTTGAGGAGATTCTATACCAACTATGGAATTACATAAAAAATATGATTATTCCTGATTTGAAATAAGACTCGTTAGGACTGCAGCATAACTCAAAAACAACCATTTGCAAATTGACAAAAAAAGCATTCCAGGAGAACAGTGCATCCACTTTAAATATTAGGTCTGACAGATGGCTGACTTTAGGACCATGCAAAAGCCTCTGAGCTGGGGAGCTGTGTGTCTGGCTGACTGACTGCCTGCTAGTACCTCTATGCAGCTGAACTGAACTGCGCAACGGATTTCCGAGGTGGAAGACAGAGATAATGGTTGGAGTAATTCATAGCTTTTCAACATGTTCAATTATGAAAGTACAGTACAAAAAGTCAAAACTTTGTTCAGATAGTGACGTTTGTTTCACAAGATATACGTAGGCAGTATAGTAATGATTACAATCAGACTGTTATATGTTTACATTACAATACTTGTGCATTTGTGTTTCATATGAAATACATTCAATTTCTAGATGTGGGCAACTTATTAAATTAATCTATGCTGAAAAGGTTTTAAATGAAGTAACATTACTTCTGTAACCCATGTTCACAAGATTTGATAACCCCTGCAACTTTATCCTTCTCATCCAGTCCACTGCCGTGAGAACGAAGGTCAGATTTTGTGGTAATTTAATCCGACTGCTATCTGTAGTATTAGGCATATATTTTAATAAATGACAGTGATAAAGTGTTGCAGCCCCGGCCTTAGAATCCTTTACAACACAAATAAACAGCTATTGGGGCATGGACATTGTCTTGCTGGGATTTGTTCAGACTCTTGTACATTGTACGACAGCTGAGAAAAACTGGATTTTGGCAATGTAATGTACAATATCGCTGGGTGTCTGAAGAATATTGAGAGAGTGTAAGTGAAAGGGTTGAATAAATTATGCTTTGGTAAGTTACCATGAGCAGTTCCCTGAAGAACCCAGAAACTGTTTTAAATTTTAAGAAATATCTGGGCGTGTACTCCTGGCTCAGTGAAATGTAATAACAGTCTCATGTAAAACAAAAACAAGAGTTCAGTAAGTCCTGGAGTGTTGAAACAGATCACCACAGATCGGCTGAATGAAGAAGCTAATCTGAGAGTTCTACTATTATACCGTGTGTGTGTTTGTGTGAGAGAAAGAGAGAATGTGCACTAATACAGATGTCCTCATAAGTATATTAACCCATAGCACATTATGACCAATGTACACATTTTTCAGGCCCTCAAATAAAAATATTTTTAGTTGTGTGGATTTTAGGGGTTAATGTTTGGGTTAAATTTAAGATTAGGGTTAAGATTAAGCGTTAGAAACGAAAGGTTTAATGCAAACCAATTTTGATTACAAAATAGTTCCCAGAAAGAATCCCCCCAAAAAACTGTCTGTTTATGTGTGTGTGCAACTCTTGAGTTGATTTTCCTCCAGCCCCTCCCGCTGTGGAACCCGCCCAGATGAAATCAGAACCATAAACCCTTCACACCCACAAAGACGCTAGGCTAAGCAACACTGGCATCTAAGACATTCTGCAGAGAACCTCTGTCTACACTCAACGGTTACTGTGAGGCGGCCTGTAGGTTCAGGGCGATCACAGAGGTGTACCCTGTGAGCAGCCTGTAATGTCCGACGGCTCCTGCATAATGACCCAACGCATCTCCGGCACCATAACATGCAGTTCAGCAGTGATGAACAAGTCAGCCAGTCACATGGGATTTTGGGGGATCTTCTGGCTGATTGACGCCGCAAATTCAGACAACCAATGAGGACACTGACTCTGCGGTTTTAAGTAGAACTCTACAGAACCACCGTGGCACAAAGACCCAGGCAGGTGGCAGTCATCCCTGAAACAGCCCTGAAACAGAACCTAGGGAGGACGCAGCCCATTAAGCCTATAGCACGAGACTCCAGCTGTTGTTTAGGGCACTAATCTGTAGGCAACTGTACTTCTCCAAATCAGCATCTCTGATTTATGGACCTACACCGGCAACCCAATCAGTCCAGACACTGGAGGTCACGATCTGACCGAACACACCTTGAACGTCAACACTGAGGTGGCACTGTTGACACAAGTCAACGTCTAAGCATCAGCCAAAGACAGAGACTCTGGTGCTCAAAGCCTCGCATTGGCCATAGATATGCTGTGAAAATGAATGTGAAATGCTGTGATGTGATATATGTCTTTTTTGTGGCTGCTTTACATTTCAGGCCTTTGGATTTTGTTTCCATATAAAGCGGCACAACTCGGGCGTTTTCATTCAGAACAGATGCAAGCACCTTCATGGAAAGTTTGGCACAAGAGCTGGTGTGAGCTGGTGTGATCCAACATCGAGACATTGGGTCACTTACCGTTGAATGTTACCGTTGAATGTGCATGTTTAATAAAATAAGCAAGGTCTTGAAACTAGTTCCAGATGACCAAAACATGACATTGTATGCGATATCCTGGCAACAGAATTTCCTGTAGAACTTTCTGGAGGCGGTTTGCGTGAGGTGGTACTTTTATTGTAGAGCTATGTCACACACCCCTCCTTACTGACTGTTTAACTACAGGCGTTCTTCATCGCTGAAGGGCAGGGCAAGCTGGTCTACGCGTTACCTGTCCAATGACGACATGTTCTCTGCTCTCCAAAAACCTTGACAACAAAGGCCAATGATTCACCCGTCCTCCCCATTAAACTTCAATCAGAAGAACGCTGGACGTCCTGCGTCGCTGCCATTCATCAGAGTACCGGGCAAGAGGAGCGGTGACATGCAGCTCTTTAGGCCTTCATCCGTCAGCTGATCCGCCGCGAACCGTCAGCACGAGGCACCATAACGTAGCCTGCCGGGGTAAAGAGGTCTTCTAACTTTGTATACCGGCGGAGAAACATACATCGACAAGAGAGGCACCGTCCGGGGTCCTCTAGATGGCAAGATATAAACGTTACGGTTTATATCCTCTTCATTGTACTGCAGACGGGTTACTTTAATTAGCACACCTGACTCACTGGAATACAATCCCAATCAAAGCCTATGGTCATGGAATGTCACCGGGTGCACCATGAAGTCCGTTGCTACGAGAAATGGCGTTTAAGGCGTGAAGACAGTGTTGGCGATGGCCGAAGGAATCAGTCTCAGCTGACCTCCCCGAGATTAGACACTTCAATCGAGGAAACAAATGTCAGTTTGGACAACGCCATCATGTGCAGGAATAGAAGGGAACACTCCATCAAATTAGCCTGGGGCTTGCATTGCCAGCATAGAATATCCCTGCCTGCCTGACTGCATGTCTGTGGGCAGTGCTGTGCTAAGAGTCGGCCTTTATGTATACCGTCTCAGAAAGAAACAAGCACTAGTAACAGTGAGCCCATTTTCTCTTCATTGCAGCACAGTTCTCACAATATGGAATACCAGCATTTATGATGGATCAATAGGAAAAATCTTGCAAAGCAGAGTCCTTTAGCCTTTAGCTGATGCAGGCGTTAAACCTGTATCTAATAGCCTGTCACTATCTGGCATTATAAAACATACAGCTGCCACTTTTCCACTGACTTTTCTTCATGAACTTAATACCACCATAGATTACGCACTAAGACATTTCAGAATCAGCTGACCTCTTAAAAGGTTTGCACAAGATTTGCATACAGAGTCATTTTGAAATGAGTGCTCAAGATTCAAAACGAGTTCCAAAGAATTGTGATCATCAGCAATCCAGGGTTTGGCTGTCTCTCTTTCTGCTACACTGGGTTTCAACCGAGGAGTTGCTTGATCCGACCCTCTGACCCGGTTGGATAACGCAGGGCGGGGCGGGGCCCAGCTGGCCGTATGTCACCATGATGCAGCTTCAGACAACGCTTACTCTTTCATTCTGGGGATTGGATGGCTAACAGAGGTAGCACAGTCATTCCGGAAAGCCGGCACAAAGGTATGAGCTTCTACCAGTCTTTATTTCCCCTCACCAAACAACCAACGTTCACAAACAATAAGGCTTGAGCAGTCTACCGGATATAAACACACAGATCTGTGCTCCCAGGATAGTTAAAAAAGGTGAGCATTTTCTGCTCACCTTTATATCTTAGCTAAACATTGTGTGCATTATATCATACAATATCTTAAAGCAAAAAAAAATATGTATTCTACACATTAATTGTTAAAGAACAGTCTAATTATAGTATCTGTCGTAACGTCCAGGTTCACGCCATAAAGCAGCAGAGCTTTGAATTCATGAATCCAGAAAAACAGGGGCATGTTTCCAAGTCTCCTTCCCCACATATCTACAATCACACACTTAAAGTCTTTCTGCTCATAGACTGTATCAAGCACACACTAGTACATCCAGACGAAAGTGGGATGTCTAAACAATTTACACAAACTTTCACTGGAATTACTAATGCTCTGGAGCATAATGCGGAAATAATGCGGAAATAATAGAGAAAAGACTTCTGTCTAGTTTCTCTAGGACCTTGATATCTCCTGTCATGCGTCTTCCCTCCCGCTCGGGTTCATCCCCTCAGCTACTGGTTTGGATGAGGAGTCTCGTGCCCTCGGATGCCCTCGGATGCCCTTAGGGAGGACACAACCAGCCTGCTGACTTGGGAGATGCTATAGAGCACTGCTGTTCTAACCGTGATCATGGCGCTATCACGTGATCAATCTGACGATACATAGCAGACAACACAGCCTTGTGTGGGAGGCGAGTGTGCATATGAGGACCTCCTGAAAGACGAAAAGCCACTGATCCAATCTGAACATCATGCAAAACCCATTAAAACACAAAGCAGCCAGCCTTCTAACCAGTCTTGAGAAAATGCACACACCCACAGCAGAGTGACTGGCCGGGGATTTCAGCGAGCTCTTCTGACCTCAGTTGAGGCTCTAAATCTAATTCTCAAGTATTACCTTTTCCACCGGGCCAATAAAGTCTTATTACTGGTTCTGAAACAAGATTCGGTCCCAAAAGGAGGTGTTTTTAATCTCACCCAATGAACAAAATATGATTTTGATCAAAATGCAGCTCATTTATCAAATTTTACATCATTGTGTAGATAGAAATACACAGTAACTATACCTAAATGTAATATGCAGTGTAGGTTAGAAATACACAGTACCTATACCTAAATGTAAAATGTAGTGTAGGTTAAAAATATACAGTACCTATACCGAAATGTAATATGCAGTGTAGGTTACAAATGTACAGTAACTATACCTAAATTAAATATGTAGTGTAGGTTAGGAATATACAGTACCTATAACTAAATGTAATATGCAGTGTAGGTAACAAAAATACAGTACCTATACCTAAATGTCATAAATTGTTTAGGTTAGAACAGCTTTATGATTGGTAGAGAAGGCCAAGCAAAAAGAAAACATTACACTAACATAGCCTAGAATGATAATGGTGGAAGTAGCTTCCTGAAAATCCCTTGACATAAACAAGGAAATGTAAATATACCGCTGTAGCACTGCAGGATGAGAAGGGAGGACATCCTGTACAGTTTCAGTTGGCATCACCGGTTCGGAAACAACCTAAATAAAAATCCGAAACAACCAATACCAAAACCACAACAGTGATTTTCACTTAGCCAGATCAGCAGCGGCTGGAGTCCAGAGTAACATAACACACTGTTGACCAAGCCCAAACCGAAAGCAGTAGTGTAACAGCTCTCAGTCAGATCAGGACAGGTCAGATAAGGGTGACTGCATGGAGGACACTAACAAGACTCTAATAAGGCATTACACATGCGGAACGGCCCACAGGCTGATGTTTGCAATGGCCCTCTGATCAATAAACATCCTCTTCCAACTTCTAAGTACATTTCAAGCAGAAAAGAGGGGAAGGGTGTATTGAGTTGACCAGCAGTCCACTGTGGGGCTGTTCTAGGATAACAACCCCTCTGTGAACCTAGGGGACAGCTGGAGAGAGTCAGGGGACCAATGGAGAGATGGAGAGTCAGGGGACCAATGGAGAGATGGAGAGAGTCAGGGGACCAATGGAGAGATGGAGAGGGTCAGGGGACCAATGGAGAGATGGAGAGAGTCAGGGGACCAATGGAAAGATGGAGAGAGTCAGGGGACCAATAAAGAGATGGAGAGTCAGGGGACCAATGGAGAGAGTCAGGGGACCATTTGAGAGATGGAGAGAGTCAGGGGACCAGTGGAGAGATGGAGAGAGTCAGGGGACCAGTGGAGAGATGGAGAGAGTCAGGGGACCAATAAAGAGATGGAGAGTCAGGGGACCATTTGAGAGATGGAGAGAGTCCGGGGACCAATGGAGAGAGACTTTAAAAAAAGAATTATAGAGCCCGAAAAGAGACTGTAAAGAAACTAAAAGAGGATTAGAGAGCCTGAAGTGAGACTGTAACAACACTAAAAAGAGATTGAGAAAGCCTGGATGCCTAGCCTAGATACCTATTGATTGATGATTGACTGATTAGTTTGTTTGTGCCACGATCCTTCTCTATAGGCCAGCCTGAGTGCCGGTGGTGAGAGTGTGTGGTGTCCGGCTAAGGGGCTGGCATTTGCAGGACATTTATTAAGCCTTGTGCCGTGAAGACCATTAGCATCCATCTTTTTTCCTTCACATGAGTATCATAGCAACCAGAGGGGCATGTCAAAAGCCGAAAGGTGTCACCTGTTATCCAGTTGGACCCTCAGGTACTGAAAGACAACCGACTCAAGAACCAACTGCTACACACATGCAGTGGATACAATTATAAATCACTAATACTAGGCCTAGTCTTGCATATTGCATTTGACAGATATCTTGACATGACAGGAAAATAAGGATCTTAACCGGACTGAGTTAGACAATTTTTTTTGTCCATCTTGGACATGTCCGTGGGCCACCATTTTCGACCCGCGGGCTGCCAGTTGCCTAGCGCGTACAATAGTTTTGCCAAATTATTATACTGCATCCTTCTATTGTGCATAATAATGTCTCCATAAAGTGAGCGGGAGAGCTCAAGAACCTGGATCAATCATGCATGCACCTACTGCAAAAGGTCACAGTGTGTGACTCAAGATCCCACCATGGACCCACTGACCCCTCCCTGACCCCAATGAGACAGCTGTGAGTATAGAGATGCAAACTGTGTAGTAGACCCAGAAAAACTGGATTTACCTTAGCAACCAGAAAACCTTTAAACGAGGTTGTAATAAACAAAGCCATTCTTGTTTCTTTTCTACAAATGAAGGTCTATCGTTTGTCCTCCGGACTGACCGGTGAGACTTTTTCAAAACTACGTTGTTACAGCGTTTCCATTTGGATCAATAACAATTCTACATTTTAGAATGTGCTTCCTGTGGGCCTGACATACCTACATTCCATGTTTATGTTGCATCAAGGCTCCTATTTTAACTGGAGTGAACAATATCGGACATTAATTAGTCCATTAATAAGATTGAATTGCTTCTATTTAAAATACAGACCTACACAAGAACCAACACAGAAAAAAACTGAACATAAATAAAAAAACTCAAAATGAAACTAGTGATTTCAATCTGAGGAAAATGTTCAACCTGCGGATGATTTCAATAAAAAAACAGACACTGAAACTAGTGATTTCAATCTGAGGTCAAACTGAAACTGTAATGAAAGTAACGTTGACTCAGAGTTGTACACATAGCTTCGGCATGCAGTAGGGTACCTGTCCTAGAGAGTAAATGAGAGGCAGCTGTGTCCTTGTGGTTCTGTTTGCTCTGTGGTGTTCGCTATGGGGTCTGGGTCATAGCAGGTGTATGAGCACATGAGCCACGTTGAAATCACCACCATGACATGGGCCACGGGAAACAGAAGACAGAACACAGGCAGGTGAGGTGAAGGAAGAGTAGAGGGAGGAGAGTACCTTAGAGGGGGGTACAAATAAATGGAAAGAAAAATACAAAACAAATGTTGAAGCCTGGGTGGGTGGAGGAACTGGCAGCATCATTCGTCTACATAATATTCAAGAAAAACATATTCCAAACTGAAGAACATGGAAGGTTGGCAATATGGCTATGTTGCAGCATTAGCTAAAAGTTAAAAAACAACAACATTATACTAATTGAGAACATAACAGTCTACAATGTATAAATATTACTGACAATATCTAGCAATAATTAAAAAAAAATAGGTTCTGAGCAGCAATGCTTTTCACAGAAAGTCAACATAAGCACAGGATTTGCTTTATAATACAACCAATAGCCTACTTTACCTCAGGCTCAAAACTGACACTTCAGGAATTGTTCAGGGACAGCAAACAAAAACGTATTAAAATGCTTTTTTCCAGTCAAGAACATTCGTCACAGCAGAAAACCCAGGAGACAAGTCTTACCTCCAGGAGCTCTTTGCCAGTTTGTGTGTGTGTGTGTTTTGTGGTCTGGTGGGAATATGAAGATGTTCTGATCCTTCCCTTGTCCTCTCGGCTTCCTGATCTAGCATGACTGAACCTGTATCTTTCTGTTGCTGCCTAAGAGCGAGGCAACAGGCTTTTCACACTGTGACTGGGATGGCCCCGGGGCATAACACTATCACCTCCTTCATAGAGTTTCAACAAAACGGAACCCGCTCCCGTTAATTTAAAACGAACCAACACATTGGGGACACATTATGACATTCCATGACATACTATCCCTTCATGTTTACTGATCTAGGAGTGTGCTTGACTCATTACTATGTATCCGTTCTCTATTAAAATGTATTAACAGTGTCAGTGACAGAGAAGACTTCCAACCTGTCCGCCTGTCCATCAAAAGTTATACATTTTTAGGACCATTTGTAAAAGTAATGTGATAAAGGATGCGTGCGCACACACACAATTACACAGAAACCTGAGCCCCACAGCTGGTCGGACTAGGCTGAAACTGGCAGCGTTAGTGGAGGATGACATCAGACCACCCACATTCCTCCAGAGCAGGTTCTACTGCACGTGCGGCATAGACCTCTCCCTCCCTCCTCTTGATTGTCTCCACATCCGTCCGTCTCTGCCTCCGCCACTCCGGATCTCCCGCTACATCAAAGCGTGTTCTGGGCCCTGCGTTTTCTTCCAAAGTCCCAACTGACTAGATGGGAGCTGCCAGGTCCCGGCTATCTACCACTCTCAGCCAGCTCAGACCGTCTGCTTCTCGTTAAGGCTCGGACATGTTTCATACACAACCTTCACTTCTGGTTCGTTTGACGCCGTCTGTAATACAGATGGAGTGCAACAAAGCTTACAGTACGGATCTCGGGCGCCCGAATACTGTGCGGCTGCCTACTTGGAATGCCAATTGAAATCAATTATCAGTAATGAAGGCAGAGCTTTTAGTCGAGTCAGAGTGATCTGTCATGCCCTCGATAAATAAAACAAAGCCAGAAAAGAAATGTCTGTTGTCAGCAGAAGGAGAGAGAGAGGGAAGGGGAGCATGAAGGATGGGGATGGAGTGGGAGAGAGGGAGAGAGATGCAGGGAGAGAGAGGGAGAGATGGAGGGAGAGAGATGGAGGAAAACTTTCGGCCCATGGACACTAATCAGATACCACATTAAACACAAAGCTTACTCTGTTTCCTCACACAGTGTCCGGTTGTCAAGACAATGTCGTCTGCAGTGATGCATAACCGACACAATCCGTTTCATGTCAGCGCCAAGCAGTGAGATGGGCTGATAACCGACAAAACAGGCCCTTCCCTTTACTGTCACTTACCATTTCTCAGCGGTAGGACAATTCAGAGGATTGCATCCTGACGCGAAATACAGCAGAGACAGAGAGCTAACTGGCTGCCATGCAGAGAGTAGATCCTGCTGGTCCAGGCGGAATTAGGGGGCAGTAACAGCTATAGAAAACATATGGTTATGATTATGGCAAGGGAGCCACACTGTTGACATTAACCTCCCTTTAGAAAGGATTCCTCCCATGTCTGAGGTGGGCGCTGAAGGTAACAGTATAAAGTATCATTGCCTGTTTACACTACAATACATGCCCCGAAAATGTATGGGAGAATTATATAGCCGATAAAGTATTCTGAAGTATAAACTTATACCGATCTTACATGGAGGTTCTACTTTCTACAGTAGCAAGTGTTACATGTATCCTGCAGGCTAGAGACTGACAACAATGAAAAGGATCAGCATACCGGAATTCTGATTAAATGAATTCAAAATATTTGATCAATTATCTTAAAACCAATCATTTCAAATGATTGTAGTTTGGGTGCCAACGTAGTCTTTGTGATAGTACCAATATGCAACGCAACATTCTGGCAGTGGGCACATGTTTGTGCAATGAGCAGTCTGCCATACATCATGGACCAGAATTGCATCCAAAAAGTTGGCGTGTTTTGTATATTGATATACAAAATCTTTACAGGCATTTCCAACAAGACTAAACAGTAACATTAGAAAAATATAATCTCCAATTTAACATAATACAGCAATACAGCAGGGACTTCTGTCTGATCACCTCAAACAAAGAACATTGTTCAAGTCGATAAAGAAACTAAAAAAACATAGCCTAGATCAGGGCTGCCTAACCCTGTTCCTGGAGATCTACTGTCCTGTAGGTTTTCTCTTCAACCCCAATTGGGACTAACCTCATTAAGCATTTCATCCAGCTAATTATTTTAATCTGCTGTGCTTGAGTTGGAGAGAAAAGCGACAGGACAGGGCAGCCCTGGCCTAGACAGTTACTGATGGGAAGTGTGCCAATCACCACACATATGGACTGATTGGTAGTATGGACTGATAGGTAGTATGGACTGATTGGTAGTATGGACTGATTGGTAGTATGGACTGATTGGTAGTATGGACTGATTGGTAGTATGGACTGATTGGTAGTATGGACTGATTGGTAGTATGGACTGAATAGTTGTATGGACTGATTGGTAGTATGGACTGATTGGTAGTATGGACTGAATAGTTGTATGGACTGAATAGTAATATGGACTGAATAGTAATATGGACTGATAGGTAGTATGGACTGAATAGTTGTATGGACTGATTGGTAGTATGGACTGAATAGTTGTATGGACTGATTGGTAGTATGGACTGATTGGTAGTATGGACTGAATAGTTGTATGGACTGATTGGTAGTATGGACTGATTGGTAGTATGGACTGAATAGTTGTATGGACTGATTGGTAGTATGGACTGATTGGTAGTATGGACTGATTGGTAGTATGGACTGATTGGTAGTATGGACTGATTGGTAGTATGGACCGATTGGTAGTATGGACCGATTGGTAGTAAACACTGAGTGGTAGCATAGACTGATTAGTAATATGGACTGATTGGTAGTATGGACTGATTGGTAGTATGGACTGATTGGTAGTATGGACTGATTGG
>JACXGK010014035.1:0-12097 GCA_016801125.1 Novumbra hubbsi
TCTTCAGTAGTGTCCGCGTAGGATTGTCCCCTTTTATCTTCAGTAGTGTCCGCGTAGGATTGTCCCCTTTTATCTTCAGTAGTGTCCGCGTAGGATTGTCCCCTTTTATCTTCAGTAGTGTCCGCGTAGGATTGTCCCCTTTTATCTTCAGTAGTGTCCGCGTAGGATTGTCCCCTTTTATCTTCAGTAGTGTCCGCGTTGGATTGACACCCATCCTTCCTTTTTACCAGCATCAACTCACACAAAATGAACTTGCTCACTTTTCTTCCTGCCCTCTTATCAGTTCCCAGGACACCCCTCAGACAAACAGAAGGCGACAGCCTAATTGGTTTTAAATTGCATACTTCCTCTTTTTGTATTTGCTCAGAGAGCATCATTAAATCGACAGAACTCATTATCATTAATCTAGAAGCTTGTCCACTCCATTGGAGAAAGCAATGCACGGAGATATATGCTCAGATATAATTCTTCCAATTTTGACCCTTTCGGCAAGTCACATGACCCACTTTTCACTATTTATGGCCAGTCCTTTTTAAAAACTATTAAAGACACTCATTTCTGAACCGCCTCTATCATGATGTCGTCAGGGAAACGTTCAAACCACCTGCCTATCATCATCATCATCATCATCATCACACAAATGAAATTGAAATCCATCTTGAAACACTTTAAGCAACTTTGTTTCAATCTCAATCAGCCTCCAAAAGGACTTGCCAACACAGATTAAACACAACATATACACATACCTTGAAAACCACAGCTTTCTCCACACAGAAAACACTGTTTGGCGGATGTCTGTTGTGCACAGAGGGACCACTTGTTTTTCCACTTCCAACGCTGCATCTGACTATCATGGGGAATTTTGTTCTCGTACCCTACACAGTGTTTTGTGGAAGAAAAAAACAGCATTATTCACTATAAAACCCAGAAGGCCAGTAAACAGGCGGGCAGATGACCGAGTGACCAGTGTTCAATAATAAAAAACAGCTCAATAAACCTAAAGATATTATTTTCAAATGTAACTTTGATTGTGTTTTTATGCATGTCTGTGGGCATTTTCTAAAATTAAAGCCACAGTGGCTCTCAAAAGTATTGTTCCCCTTGGACTTTTCCACCATTTATTGTGTCAAATAATTTGTGCTACAGATCCACCAAAAAGTCTGTCATGTCAGATTTTGTCTGGGTTTCCATGGATATTGTTCCTGAAAAATAATCCTGTATAAATACCAAGACAATAAAATGTCAATGTGGTGTAAAATGAGAACCAAATGTGTAATTTATCTTACAAAATACAAAAAGATCACACTTGAGAATCACGAAGGTCTGAAGCCCAAAACAAAGTGAACCATTTGTTTACTTCAGCCCTATTGTATATTTGTACAAACATTTTATGTTTAATTCTAATACTCAAACATAAAACAAAAATTTAAAACACTACCATAATAATAACTTGTTTGAATGACATTCAAGATGCTGTAAATACTAGTTCAGGTAAATAGAGTTCAGTACTGTCTAACACTAGCTGTTAACATATTGTGTTCCTAAATAATCTAGGCTGGCGAATAAAACATAATATCAATTTCCTAGTTAATGCGTAAGAAGTTGCATGTTTACCACAGATCTATTTTCAGATTACCAAATCTAATCCCAAACATTATATCAATAAAAACTAATCTGAATTACTTCAGATCAGTAGTTTCACGCAGTTTCCACCCAGAAACACATCTGGCAGCTCTGGTTTGCTGCTTCTGTGGGGCTCACAACACATGGCTGTATGCTGACAACAATATTTGGGTGGATTTGTGATGGCCCCATGTCCAGTGCCTCATCTGGCCCGTGCTTTATCTTCTACAAAATCTCCCTAGCCTTTGATGCCTGGAAAAATCTGTCAGACACATTTACTGCTGTGGCTAATATAATGCAATAATTCCAAGTAGGTCAAGAGCAGGAGTTGCCTTATTCCGAAGTTCAGAAGTCTTTCTAAAAGGGCACTAGATAACGGTGCAGAGCTAGTCAAATAGCACAGAAAAAAGGTCAGAGTCTAGAAGAGTCATATATATATATATATTTATATATATATGTGTTTTTTACAAGTCAGATCAGGACCCTGTCTAAAAATGTATTGTCTTTTTATGTCTGTGTTCCAGACCCTTGCAGATATCATGTGTAGATCATAGACTTCTTATCAGGACCCAATTCAACATGGCCAGATCTTGTCTACACCAAATCTGAAGCTAGTCTAGATCACTTTCTGTCGCATGAATCAAGAGGAAAGTATGGACACTTACTTTACAAATAAATCAACGGCATTCATTCATTCATAGTTTAACCAGGTGCACAATGAGAGTTGTACATTAGTTGGTTTATAAAGTGCCAAATTGTATTCTATGACTTGATGGTAAAAACATATTTCGGGCATTAGATATACATGCCACAACAATACACAACTACATTGAAAACATATATCCAGAAAAAATAAAAATTAGTGTGCATGCATGAACAGTGTATGCATGAATTGTTGTGTGTGTACAGTATAACATGTGGTATGTAGACTGGAGACCTTATCTGTCAGTAGGCGCTGGTTTGTCCTTCTGAAACATCCCCCCCGCTGACTGTCAGTGTGAGGTATAGGGAGAGCAGATAGTGTGGTGGACGTAAATATGATCTGCGAAGTCCAATACAGACGTGGGAGTACATCTACAGCTGCTTCCAATTTTGTGCATGTGGACACCCTCAGTTCTGTAAAACACAGTGTGTGAGGGCATAACCCTCATCCATGTAGGTTAGAGCTGAACCAGGTTTGTGGTGATGTAGTCTAGTTACGGTTGAACCCCAATATGATGCTGGGGTTAGGGTTGGAGTCAGGTCTACGGTAAACTAGCAGTTTTGTGTATTGTAGTGAAATATTTTTCGATTTCGCTTTTAAATTCATTATTTTATTTAAAGTAAATGTTTTTCAATTGTGAAGGGATGTCCCGCACCCGGACTTTTACGAAACACCCAAAACTCATATGTTGTTCCGTAGCCGGACCACCCGCATAGACCCGTTTAGTTCGGAAAAAAGTACGTAAAGAAACTTTACAGGCAAAATAAATACAGTAGCGTTCGACAAGCAGTGTTACTAACCCGCGACCTTCCGCCCCAAGACAGGCTCATTACTTACTGCTAGAGATAGGTATATTTAATTTGTAATTGGAGAGTAGTGACAAAACGAATGTGGCTACAATATCAATATATGAATTCCCCCAACATATTTAGGCGACCCTTTTTTACATTCATTAGTTTGGGCGGTCTGCTTCTTCCTCTAAACAACGCGAACTTCGGATGCAGTCAAATGTTTACACGCCTACCTTCTTCCACTTTTAGTAGGCAGTCCATCCATGATTGACCAAGTATTGTTTTTATCCACGAAACCATCCAAATAAATACAAAACGGGAATTCCCTGTCGCAGGCCCTGTTCGCAATTATTTCTGTATTCTGTAACCTTTCATTTCTCCTGTGGTAGTTATGTTAACAAAAACTTTTCGCGTAAGATACGTTTGCTGAAAAGTAGGCTATATTTGATAGCGACTGCCAAATTCGCACGTGAGTGTAAATTCGCACGTGGCAGAACTGCTGTTTTGTGTGCAGTTAATTATCAGTTAACACACATATTAAAGAAATAATGTTTGTTTTTTTATTGGCACACAAAACAGCAGACTGTATTGCTAGAGAGACGTGTCCAAAAATACATAAAAAATAAACACATCTTTCCAACATGTAAACAGCGTTACAATCCATATAATGCAAAATAGCATCCATACTGAATTATTATTGTCAAATTTGGATCCCAACTGCTGAGAAAGGCTATTGACATAAATTATCAGTTGATCCGGAATGTGAACCTGAAGTTAGGGTTATGGCTGGCTCAAGCTAAAGCAACAGATGTAAAATAAGTGCCTGAGCTTGAGCCCCTTCAAAAACAGATCTTTCCGGTTTCTGCTTATCCAGCTGAAGGTGCAGCTATCCGAGTTGAAACACTCCCTTTGACCCGACATTCAGGGATACAGCTTAATATAACGTATGTCTGTGTGACTAGATATGGCCTTCAGATTGCTACCTGTATAGGACAAACACAGGGATGCTAGCATTACTAGCAGATGAGGGTAATATTTGTATTATTGTGTTCAAAAGCATTTTTATTTGTAGACTAAATCAAAGCATTTGTGTGTATCCCTCTCCTATGTGTGTGTAACTCTCTCCATATTGCATGTGCCAAAGAAATGGGAGCCATCCTCTGCTTAGTGATGGATGTGCTGACAGACTTCCTGACTTCCGTAGACTCATATCTTGTGTTTCAACACTCGGATGGCTTCCTCTCCTCACTAACCTCCCTTGCTGACTGATTACACTGCATCACACCACATCCCTCCACCTTCACTTGGCACATCATGTCAGACCAGTGGTTGTGAGAGATGGGGTGGCATTTCCAGCCGTACGGCAATGCCACTGTTACAACTGAGGGATCCTGAAGGGGCCACAGAGCTCTCATCTGTGAACATAATGGTGTATTGACGGAGTGTAACTAAGTGCAAATGCAGTCAGCAAGCACGGACAGGCATCAACATCTTAAGACCCCTGGCCTTAAGATCATAAATGTCATGAAGACATTAGAACTACTGGATATATGGGGACCAGAAAACCTTGACCTAACAAGATCCACATGGGCGGTTTACACTTCTAGCTGCCTCAACTACGCTCTTCTCGTCTTCTCCTTGGCATAGTGTCAGAATGGGATCGGAGGCCGAATGGTATAGGAGGCAAAATGGTATAGGAGGCAGAATGGTATAGGCGGCAGAATGGAATAGGAGGCAGAATGGAATAGGAGACAGAATGGAATAGGAGACAGAACGGTATCGGAGGCTGAATTGGATCAGAGGCTGAATGGGATCAGAAGCTGAATGTTATTGGAGCCAGAATGGGATTGGAGGCTTTATACAGCTACCATACTGTTGGCAGGTATCCCAGGGAATAAAGCTTTTAACAAGTAATCAAAAGCTTGCCAAATCAAAATCCCAAACCAGCAAGGAGGAAAAGCAGCATCTCTGTAACTGAGCAAGGTCGTTAACTCATCTAGACTGCTTTCTGGATATCTCCAATTCTAAGGGGGTGGGTTACATTTGAAAGCCGTATTTCAGTTGAACCTTGCGTGCAAACCAGACAGATACCTCTTAATACTTTAGCAGGTAATGTACAGCAGATACACAGACAATTCAATAGGCAGTGTTAAACAATAAGCATTTTCAGTGGTAATATGTAAATTACCATGTTAGTAGAATTTTTGTTTTGTTTTTTTGATTCTGTTAAATCACTAAGAAAGTGTTATGCACTTTACACGTTTTAAAAAGCAGTTAAATAGCTTTACATAGATTGCAAATAACTTGAGGTGACTGTATATACAGTGTATAGATTTATGCCCTTTATATATTTAAGAATTCATATTTTCTCTCCACCTACAAATTCCTTACAGTAGGATTTAACCAATCCACAACACATGACAAAATATGTATGAAGATAGTCATATATTTATTCAAAAGAATAAATAAAGATTTATTGATACTGAAAGTATATTGATATATTGTCGCAACAGTCATACTTTGACTGTAAATGCTATTGTCACACATGCTTTTAAGATGCATGCTTGTCCATTCAATATGCTTTTCTTTAAAACATACAAGTATGACCCTCTTCATATCTACCTGTAAGGCGGTCTAGCAACACTATTAATCCAAAATAGTTCACTTAGTCTTTAAGTAGCAATCGTCATATGAGCAAAAACAATAAAAAAAGAAAGTGTATCCAGTTAAAAAGGTCTATCAACAGACTAAAGATTTTTGATCTGTTTTTTGACCAAAAGCTGTCTGGCTGGAACACTACAGGAGCACTGTTCTAATATTCACCACTAGATGGGGATCTAAACCCATACACAGACACAGGACAGTTGGTATTTATACTCATATTGAGACCTTCACTTTTTATATCTGCCTTATATAATGTCAATATAAACCAGCAGGAGAATATATTTTTTGTGTGAAATAAAACTAAATAGTCCCATAAGTCCAAGAGATTCCCTTTTGTTATAAAGCCTGTTTCAAAGCCTGTTATAAAGACTGTAGCTAAAATGATCAGCCTCGCTAAGTGACAAAGAGCCAAGAGGCACATTGTGGTCCACATCTTTGACACTGATTGAATAATCAACCTTCTCAAGAAGAGACAACACTATGAGAGTGTGTGTGTGTGTGTGTGCAGTAAACCTGATTTCCTTCCAATTGTCTGGACTGTTGATAATTGTGAAATCTACAGGAAGAATTTAGTGTTTTGACAATGTACAGAACCGTCTTAAAATAGACAACTTCCAACACAAATGACCACAAAGCCAAAATGCCATTCTATTCTTCATGTGCCTGGTCTTTGAGATGGGGATCTGTGCATGCGTCCAAGATAAGGCTAAAGTGCAGAAGGCTCCAGGAGGGCACATTCAGCGTTAGATCATGAGGACCAGAGTTCAGAGGTTAGGACAGGTTTTGTGGTCAGCAGACATCGTTGCTCTGGATCCTGTGAGGCAGGGTGGCGTTGGGGGCTGAGCCGCGGTATTCAGTACGGCTCCAACTTAATCCTATTGTGTAGGCAGCAGGTGAACACCATCCCACAGACCTGAAAACCACACACACGTGTTAGTTAGAGGTCAATCATCATGGTAACACATTGGCATGAAGGGTTGCTTGGTTAGGGGTGAGGGAGATTTGTGGTTACTATGGGAACCAGAGTGCCATAAGCAGCCATTTTTGCAGCAGTAGCTAGTGTAGTTGTTATGTCTGTGTGTGCGTGCACTTGCATGCAATGCAAATAATATATTCTGGTGTGTTTGATCAAACCGCATAATATATTTCAACTAATGTACATTCCTGTTGGCAGTGCCTGCACTTCATTGCAGAATCCATGCACCATTACATACCCGATTCAGAGTGCGTTCACCTTGAGGACCATGAAGCACCAAATCACCTATCGGGATGCTATCTGACCTTCATCACTTTATGTCCGGCAGCCCTGACTGATCACCATCGGTCATATCATCCTTTTGAAAAAAGTAACAGTGACTGATGTTGATGGTTCACTGGCAAATTCCTTTAAAATGGTTTCATATCCTCAGGAGCAACATTTGAAATGTACTCATCGGTTTTGGTGCTCATCGGTCAACAGACATTAAGAAAACACAGCAAGACTGTTAGAACAGACCACCTAATAACAGCAACACTGTTATAAGGTGGTCTATTCTAAAATATCAGTTTAAGTACTGTCATTTAAAATTATAGCTTTTAGTCACCTTTACAATTCATACTCACTTAGTCATATTCAATTCCAATCATGCTGTAGTCTGTAGCCTATTCTGACCAAGCCTTTTCATTTTAGGATGTTTTGTTGATATGAACCATTTCATTTGTTTTGTGTATAACTATCTTAGTTGTGCTAGTATTGATGAGGGATTCAATATTATGTTGAGGGCATATGACTTTGTTTGCCAGTGACATTCCTTTCCCAGTAAACCATTTTTGTCAGCTACGGTTTAAAACAATCCAGTGAACGGGTCTGAATGAACTGTAATCTACAATGATTTAAAACAATCCAGGGAACAAGTCTAAATTAACTGTAATCAACTATGATTTAAAACAATCCAGTGAACAAGTCTGAATTAACTATAATCCACTATGATTTAAAACAATCCAGTGAACGAATGTGAATGAACTGCAATCGACTACAATTGAAAACAATCCAGTGAACGAGTCTGAATGAACTGTAATCCACTAAGATTTAAAAAATCCAGTGAACGAGTCTGAATGAACTGTAATCAACTATGGTTTAAAACAATCCAGTGAACGAGTCTGAAAGAACTGTAATCAACTATGGTTTAAAACAATCCAGTGAACAAGTCTGAATGAACAACTGCCAAATGAGGCTCCATTGATGGTCAGTAGCTCCAGTTGTTGGTCTCCATTATACTGCATTTAATTTCTACGTTTGGTACCTTTGCTGGCAAGCAAAAAAATATGTTGAACATGACCCTCACAGAATTAGGTTAAAATAATTTAGGGTCAAATGTGGTAGGGTTTAAAGAGTGAGAAAAGACACCTGTACTCGTAAATCATCTCATCTGAAAGAATGTTGACCCCTTTCAAATCCGATCTGTATTTGGTAATCTGCTTTCAAATCCAATCTGTATGCTCGTAGAAAGAAAAAGTACTTTTTAGCTAGTGGTAGGAGATTCTAAAGGAGCTTTAGTTGGCACAACCAAATAACAATAGAGAAATTGGAAAATACAATAAGACTTGACACACACTTTCCAACTTTGGATACCCAACAAGCAGTCCCTATTTATAATAGGATCGTGCCATATCGAAATTTCACTCAGAAATAGGATAGGAAAAATGTCAATGATCTGTAAGAGAAACGTAGAGCTGAAGAAAATAAGACACATTAGCTGTGAGTGTGTGCATGCTTGTGTACTCGGGGCTATAGTTGCATTAGGTATAAAGCTAGATAACATTTAATCTTTTTAACAGAAAATGTTTTTGTCCACACATAATGGAACAGAGATTAATGCGAGTGTATGTGTGAGACGATGACAACCAGGGAAGCTGAGAATCAATCAACAGCCATCTTCAAGTTTTCTCTGTGGGTGTTATCGACCGGTGCCACATTGCGAGGAGTGGAGTCATCACAGAGAGCCTTTAGGAGGCACCGCTCCTTCTAAAGGAGGGTTTAACGACACCTCGAACCCAGCCAGCCCTGCTAGCGACTCAGCGGACACAGTGAGGGGGAGCAGGAAGACACCCACACCTGTCTGTGGTTTGGAGGGACGTGGTCTGTAGTAGGGCCTCACTGTTCTGCTCAAGGACAGCGTAGGTTGGGATAATGTATGCAAGCACTTTTAGCCATGCAAAGGTCAAAGTTCAACATGCATAGCGAGGCGAGCCCGGGGTCACGATCGTGGTGGGCTCTGCTTGGTGATTCGGAGAATGAAGCAAAGGCCAGACGGATTGGACAGGTTATCTCTATTAAATGTCTTTAGCTTATTGTCACACACACACACAGACTTGCCACACATACATACATACAGACAACACACACACACACAATTTACACAGAATCACACAGAAATCCACATGGACAAACACAGAGCATGTAGAATTCTTCACACATAGATAAATAGAATGCATTTTCCCCCAATGCCCTCAAACCTTGTCCCGCCCCCACTGAGTGTCAGGCACGAGGCTTGGCCAATCACACTGTAGAGAAGTCCTCCTCTTCTTTATAGAGTAGATAGATAAAGCATGCTGTCAACACAGCCCCGGCCAGCTACAAAGGTCCCCCCCACACACACACGACAAAAGATTTGTCAGTGACTAATATTAAAATCTAGGGTAAAGTGAGGGAGATCAAAGATAAGACAGATTAGCACACACTAATACAAAAACACAAGAGATACTGACAAAATTCTAAAACTAATATATATAGACTTACAGAGACAATTGGACAGAAAACTACTAATTTTAACTACTAATATTAGTGTCATCAAAGACAGAAACAGTCGACACAGATACACAGAAACTCAACAGATAGATTGACGTGAATGAGAATCAGACAGGCATCTCCAAGCCCAAGAAAAAAGAAGAATCAGTTATTGACAGTTAGGGACAAAATGGTACCACAACCTCAGAAATGTCAGATTGCTGATCTGCCTTGCAGTTAGCGACGTCATTTATGAGTCCACAATCACAACCGGGTTTGGGGGGGTAATATTAGTAATTGAATATGGTTGCTTCACTAAACACTAGTGACCTCTTGTGGCAGCTTTGGAAACTGGGAGCTCAATCCTGGTAGAAGAGTGCAGACTGGGTTCTGTAGTTGAACTGGTAGAGCAAGATAGATTTCCTGCATCTGACAGCCTGGCCTGGGCCCAGATATGTTTACACTGTATTGCCAAGTTCTATGATCATTGTCAACAGGTCCATTTAAAATGACTAGAGCCCAGAATTGTCTGTGATTATGCTACAAAACAACATAAATGGACTGCACCGGGAAATTGAACATCACATTACTAACTTGACAAGCACACCAATCTATGAACTGCTCTGACTGAACCGTATATCTTTTTCAGGAGATCGATTCCCCGTTTAGGAGCTGGAGACTCCAGTGGAGGTAATGTGTAGGTTATTCACAGAGAGGTAATCGATGGGGACGGGGGCTGACAGCAGGCGCCCCCTCAGAGAGTTATTAAAAAGCACGTAGAAAGAGAAGCAAAGTGTTTCGCGTTAAGGGCCCAGTCTCAATTCACATTTCCCAAATTCCTTGATTTGATTTGCTGAGGCCAATGGATTGAGAATAATCCTGGACTCCTTGTAATCCATCTTCCCCCTTCCTTCTCGAAAAACTCTGGAGATGAAGGTCTGAGGGGCCTTTTCCGATCTGACAGCGTTGAGATGAGATCCATTGAGATGAACCCAGGGAAGGTGATGAATGATTTATTGAGAACCGAGGCCTCAGCATATCAAATCAGAAGATGTGGATGAGATTGGATGACTGCTGAGAGGGTTGGAGGGGTGGAAGGAGCACACAAAAAATGTTGTCTGATGTATAAAAGCAGTCACCGGATGTACCTAATGGGTAGAGTAAACGCACCTAGATGTTGTTTTAAAGCTTTCTGGGCATTGATTCCGCTCTTAAATCGAGAGAACCCCTCCAACTTTTACCATAGATGTATATTTTGTGTAAAGTCATCATTTCCACAGGTACCTGGAGTGCTGCAGGTTTTTGTTTGAACTGAGCCCCACCGGACCAACTGAGCTAATTATATTCATTAGCAGGTTTCAGAATCCGAGGTGCATATGGTACTCCTGAACCTGGGGGACATATTAGCTAGAGCTAATATGGACCAAAATAAACGAGTGACAGCACCACTGTGTACCAAGAAAAAGCATAGTAGTTTCCTCAATAACAAGGTCAGTTCTGGGGCCTACCTGTAGACAGGCCACTCCGATCCCCACAGCTCCAATGATCAGCAGGTGTTCAGCCAGGAAGTGCTCCAACTTGGTGATGCAGCCGCCCTTTGGGTCGGAAGTTACACGTCATTGGTCAAATGGGAAATCACATACGACTTGTGCAACGGCTGCCATCGCCGTGGTGTTATTGTCTCTGTCCAAGTATGTGCTTCATTGTTACAGCTCTAGACCAGCCAAACCAGCGTAACATCCCTGTAGCGAACAATGATTATCTGAAAACAACAGTAGAGTCTCCTGGGCTGTGTAATGCCGCTGCCTCCGGTGCATATGTCCCTGCAACATGACTTTGAATCTGACCTACTGCTATTTCAGCACAGTCCCTCTCCACTACATTTCCTAAAGCATAAACTGACCCAAGTGGATATCTTTAGTTATTTCTTTCCTAAATGTAAACAGGCAACATATTAACAACAGTACTTAGTACACAACACACATTAAACCTCACACTCCTGTGACGGAGGGTGGTGAATACAAATTCACAAGCGGACATTTATGTTCCAAAAAAAAAATCAAGGGCATAAGGCATTGAATCTGGAGCTCATTTTGCGGTTTGATTTACCTTTGATAAATTATGTGACATATTCTGGAAGTTTCTGCAAGTGTGCCTTCTAAAAAATAAAGAATGGAGTGCTTCTTTTGTCTTATCTATAGTTATACACACTGAAAGAAACAATTAAATTCACAAGTTGCAGCTTTCGTATAGTTTATTTCTATAATCCAAAAAAGACAGTCGGATTAAGTAAACAGTCAAATGTATTTGAACAAGATTGTAGCGGCGTTCCATTGACCTGTACCAAAGTTGTACGTCCGTAAAATGCCGCTGAAGCAGCTTTAGCAACACTGGCTTTACGCAGACAAAAGAAAGTTCAGTCTTCACAACATATTTTCTTCTTTGAGTAGAACTATTTATTAAAGTCAGAAGACAGGTCAAACATTGTTCCATGTAGCTTTCCTTTTGTTCTAATTACTGTTCTCCTTTCTTAACCTTTTCTTTCTCCTT
>JACXGK010014036.1:0-12104 GCA_016801125.1 Novumbra hubbsi
AGCTGTGGTGGCTGTTCTTACATTCCTCCCCTCGGGATCTGCTGGAGCTGTGGTGGCTGTTCTGACATTCCTTGCATAAGCATGTGAAATGTTCCAGCACAACATTGAACACAGCGGCAAAATTATTGCCAATTTATGACCATTTGGTAATTGCTGTAGTTTGTTGTTGGCATAAGATGCATTGGTGTCATAAGCTGTTAGTCAACGTTATCAACATCCGCTTTCCATGGTGACATGGGGGGGCGTTTTGATGGGTAGTTTGATTGGAGTTGATTTTGAATGTGCCTTTTTATGAAATTCTGTGCGTATTGATTGATTCTGCATGGAACTACGCTATCGCAAATAACCTGCAGGAAGTGAATGGTAAATGTCTGACGATTTAAATTAGTGGATGTAATAGAAGTTATGAAAATCCCAGTTTTCAAGAGGAGGTGGTTGTGCCGTTATTCATGGTCAGGCAGTTACAGGCTTGGTGAGTGCCTTCTTTAAACAACATGTTTGCTTTGGCATTGGCTGTAGAGACTCTTTATCAAGATCCATTCAAGCAGACGAATAATGCAGTCATCAGGTACCCGCAGTTCCGGGTATGTCAATGTGTTGTATACTCAAGGGAACAATTATTGTCCCTCTGATGGCAGATGGATTGGCCTAATTTTGTGCACTGTGGGCCTGTGTTAATAGTATGTGTGCGCCTTAATTCTAATTATGAATCTAATTCACTAGTACAGGGCACTCATTCCACAAATGAACTGTACATTAATGACACACTCTAAAATGGAAAGGTTTTTGGATCATTGTCCGTTTGTAGGGAAACATCTATAGGCTCTTCAAGAAAAAAAAAGTATTGAAAAGGACTATACTTAGAAAGGTTCCTCAAACGGTTCTGGTTTCTGTGTTTCTGTGAAGAAATCCTAAAAGACCCTGCAAAAATCCTTTCCCTTTTTAGAGTGCATGAAGTTTAAATGAAGTAAAAGTTAGTATGGAAGATGCAACTATCTTTGCTGAGTTTACCAAGCTGAAACCTGTGAAGAGCTGTGATGACATTACGGTAGCTGTAGAAGGAATCACTGTGGTGTCGTTTTCAAAGGGAGTTGTGGTATTATTTAGAAGCGGGATGTCCTGTTGCTGTCGGCATTAACTCCCCTACAGGTCCTGTAAAATATGGTGAAGGAAGAACACAAGAGGGGACATAGGCAATTGTTTTAAGCTCGGTCAATATTCATGCTCCCCGTTTATGGTTTTAAGCTCCATTCATGGTTACAAGCTTCACTCATAGTTATATGTACCGTCAATGACATTAAGCTCCATTAGTGTTCATAAGCTCCATAAATGGTTTTAAGCTCCATTCATGTTTATTAGCTCCATTCACATTTGTATGTATCATTGATGGTTTTAGGCTTTATTAATGTTTTCGAAGCACCATTAATGGTTTCACTGGAAGGTTTTGGATTGCTCGGGGGGGCTGAGTTTTTATTTATTTATTAACTCCTGTTATGTCCTTGTTCAGACCCGACAGAAGACTGCAGAGCATGTGGGCATCTGATGCCGTTTGACCCTCCAAATAATGTTCTCCAAATAACTTACTTTGCCCAAAGCCCTGCTGTAAAATTGTAGAAATAGTAACAAACCAGGCACAGTTTGTATTTCATTCTAATGAATGTGCCTGTGAACGTGTATTGTAATGAAAGATGTCTGTTGAGAAGTGTTGGAGTGTATTTAGTAAGGTGTGTCTGTCCTCACCCACAGATCCTTGGGGATGTTAGTCAAGTGTCCTGCATAACATTTGCTTCTCTAAGAACCAGGTTTGGGACATCAGCCCTCACTCTCTTCAACTCCTGGAGAGGTGTGAAACTCTGAGTAAACTGTAATGTATCTAAATGCATGATATTCTGGGCATATATTTATAGTGTTTGGATTTCCCTTGTTCCCAAGGTGATGAATAATCTGCTTTATTGTACTGTACGGGTTAAGGATCAAACCATACTAGAACATTCTAGAATGTTTTTTTCGTGTAGCCCAACAACAGACAGCAATGCCAAACCCTATTCAGTAATTTTGTTAAGTGGGAAAGTTCCTTTCCTTTGTTTACATTTTTTTATCCCAGGTAGTATAATGCTAATGATTATTTGATGGATTGTTTTAAATATGTCTGCTGTTAAGATAAACAGATATTTCTCAAACAGTTATTTGAGTTGGTTCTTGTTAGAGACCTCCCAACATGTTGTGTTGTAGTACTTTTCAGGAGTTTGTTCTTGTAAAAGAGACCTCCCAACACGTTTTGTTGTAGTACTAGAACATATCATTTTAATGCTAGGCTCGTGAAAGATTAGCTACCTTCATTAAGTACTACTTACATATTATGGTCACCTGCAACCACATACATTAACAAACAATATGGGGTCAGATTATAGATATATAGTATGCATTTATCACCACGGTTATATTCCCTTGCACACATTTTCCTAGCTGTCCCCCCAGTAACCTTCTAAGTGGCCAACTTTCAATCACCCCAACCACAAACCGTGGTATTCACTTGATATTCAGTTGATTCCCATACTTTGCATCTCATTTTACCCTCCGTCCCTCTACCTGCGTCTCGCTTGGAAGGGACCAAACGCCACTGACGCTAAAGAATCTGGGGAATTATTGGAAGATGAATGAAGACGGGAATCCCTTGTAAAGACGGTGTGTGAGATTTCAAAGCACTTTACGCGGGATTACTGCAGCCATCTAATGGCCGGATCGTTGATCTGAAAATAATCCACAGCCCACATGACCAATTAAAACTGAAGACAGGGGAACAATAACCTGTGGAGAACAGATCAGCCAAGGATTTGATAGTCTGTCACTGAGACACAGAAGGCGAAAGCAGCTTTTGGTGAACATCTCCTTAATGAACCATCTACATCCATTCATATATTATTCCGTGATCACATTTACAGTATGGTTAAGGGGTTGGATGATTGAATGAATAAACAGGCTGTGTAAGTATGGCTGGCGTTGACTGTGGACAGTGTGAAATACCGAATAAGTACATTAATGCGTGAGTAAATGGCCATTTGATTAAATCTATGAATATATGGGTGAAGGGACCATTCAATTAATGAAAGAAAGTACTGAATACTTTGAGGGATGGATAAACAACCCTGTTAACATCATTAAAAACCTTGGTAGTCATCTTGCCGGGAAATATAGGAAATACCAAAAATGAAAATGCCTAAATCCTTGCTCGGCTACAGTCCGCCGACCTTGTAATTTGTTACTTTCTTTATGTGAATGGCCCTGCCAGCTCAGGGAAACTGCTAACGGGCATTAGATTTCTCCCTGAAATGGAGGCCAGTCAAGTTTCGGTACTCATGTTCCATTTGCTGCATGCAGTACGCAGGCCAACCTGCGACCCTACCAAACCAGGAGCCCCGGTTCCCTTCGGCTGATTGGCCAAGACTGCTGAGTGGTAAAAGCAGCATCACAGAAGTTATTCTCTCGCTCAACGGAGGCACTAAATGACATGGCTGAAATTGCTCTGCCTAATGGCTGTGGGAAGTCTACCAGGATGTGTCCGTAATGTGGTGACGAAGTGGACAACGCGGGGACTGAGAAAGCCTCAACTGGTGATTCTGATGGTAGATTTCCTGGCCGTTAAATGTAAATAGTATAGTCCTCTGCACGGTTTACACCTTGGAGCGGAGAAGGACGACAAAACAAACATTGTCAAACATCTGAATCTAGTTGCGACACCTTCTCTGTGGTTGTAGTTAACGTTATAGTTCTCGTAACTGGTGTGCACCTGGGTAAGAACATGACATCGCGTGGCATATTGTTTCCTGAATGCATTCATGTTCAATATTGGCATTTATTTGCAATGTTCTGATTCTTTCAGGTGATGTGCAACCTTCCATTTTCTCCAATAAGCGTTCTTAGTCATTGATTTAGGGATTTCTGAAATGTCTGTATTTTTTTACAAGATCTCATACTGGTGTGGTTGTCCAACATGTTTCAAAGTTAGAATAGCAACGTTGAGTACTTCCTCACCCAAAAGGTGAGGATGACCTTTCAGAACCTCTTGTTTAATGAGTGTGTGCTGAAGCTAAAATCCTGACATCCTCACCCTGGCTGACAGTGTACTGGCCCTGCAGATGCCATCCTGAGACCTCTGCAGTCTTATACTCTAGCAGCAGCTCTGACATGCATCCCAGGAGACAGCTGGAGCAAGGCTGCTATATTGGCAAGATTGGCTTTCTTGCTTTATGATTCCTAGCATGTTGTCACTTCTTTTAAAACATGTATGTGGTTTAGATTTCATGGTACAGACAGAACAGTCAAGTCCAAGTTTTGAGGTGAGGTTTAACCTCGCTTTACAAAAATAAAGGGGACCATTGGAAAGGAAAGTGTATATTTGACCTTGTTTTTAACTCCCCCATTGGCATACATAACCTATTTTATGTTAGAAACAAAATCACCCCAGGATATGTTACTCTTATCTCAGTGTGAATCACTCAACCTTTAAGTATTAACAGATCCAATTCAAGTTCTGGGCCAGTTCAACTGTGTGTACATTAGTCATTCTAAATCCCAGTGAAATGGTAAGTAGGGCTCACAAACCAAAATAAAAACAATAACAATTTGGCATCCCCTGATCTAAGTGCCAATTATAGCATGTAATATTCATTGATGTTAATTGGTCGACATCCGTCTTCGTGTGGTCAGGAACAGTAAAAAATAAAACAAAAAAAATACAGATTAACAAAGTTTCACAATTTACAAAAATTTCCCAAAACTATTAACCTTATAGTTATAATTCATCTAGTGGGGTAAAAATGCATGTATAATATTTTATGAACCATACTTGTGAACAGTTTCATGTTGGAGTGCAGCTATTTGGTTTACATGTTGTAATATTCAGGAGGGTTTTGGACTCCTCTACAACTCATTTCTTGAACCACAAGTCTGCTCTATACTTTAGTTGTTTAGTTTAGTAGTTTGAGAACTCGCACCGATATGCACCGAATATTTCTATAGCCCTATTTTCAGGGATGATGGGTAACTGACGATGATTTGGTATTAAGTGCATAACATACACAATACCATCTCTAACATCTCTTTCATTAGGTTCATGTTTGTAGATAATTTTTTATGCAGCATGAATTTAGCTAACTAGCTAGCTATTATTACTGATTGGGTGTTATGTGTCTTGCCAAGTAGAGGATTGATGGTTTATATCTGACAATCGTGGTGGGAGGAACATTTACTTGTAGCAGGAGTACTTTGAGTATGTGATATTCATGAAGCAGGCCATCAATTTAATTTTTACAGAGGCCATTATTTTTATTTAGCAACAGAATCCAGCCTTCAAAACCTTCCCTCTCCTTTTATTACCTTTTTAAAGAGCTACCACAACTAGTAACAAGATAGACAGAAATACAAACTGAATTTGTTTGTGAGGAATAGTTCTAATTAATCGTTATTCAAGTTCTAAAATCAAATTTATTCGTAACTTTTGAACTTCTACTTTCACAAATAGTGGCCGACGCACTCAAAAATAGCCTTTCGTGTCCATTTTTATATTCACCTGGAGTCTCTACCAGAAAGAAGCAGATGGTTTATTTAATCATTGTCCCTGTCAGGGATAACGAACATGCAGTCAATATCTCCTTTTATTTCTTGGACCCTATGAATTATGATGTGTTCTCCTGTGCTCTGTGCATGAAAACCTTCCCGTTTACCTTGCACCTCCTTTGCCTTGACAGGGATTGATCGAGGGATGGCCATCAACTCAATTGACATTCACAGATGTGTTCCTGAATCATTCTTGGCTGTACTAATGGGGTCTCTGGGCTTATGTGCTGCTTTAGCCCATTTGTCCGCGGCCTGGCACCGCCCATGACACACACACACACACACAATATAACGCCTTCTTTTGTGGGTGCATCTTGTCTGAGGATTGTTCTCTGTGTAGTAATATGTTTTACAACACCCCGGGTGTGATGATAACAATGCTGCGCGGCAACTAGGATCCAGAGCATTTTTGAAACAAGCATTTGAAACAGAGGGTTCAACGTTAATCCTTTCTGTCGGTAAGATGGTAGTACTGGTTACAATGGTGATCTTATTTTCAGTCAAAATACTGTAAGGGAAGTGTAATCAAGATTGCTAAATAAGTGTATTGGATATTGAATAGTTACAAATCATCATAGACAAAATGCCTTCTGTGTGTTGCCTTTCTGCCTGATTGGTTTCTTCCCTGAAATGCACTATAAGTCAATTTCTTTGTCAAAGTGTCCTGTTTTGCCAGGTGACTCTGCCAGATTCTAAGCAAATTCTTCACTGGATTTTATTCTGTCCCTCGAGGATATTTAAGTACAGTAAATCAGGTGCAGACTCCTTTTAGGGTCCATTGACTTTGGCACGTGTAACTTACCCCGTTTCTTCAGATCTCTTAATGGCCATCCCACTACATTTTATAGTTATCTCACATCTCACAAAATATGAACACCATATACCTTTTGACAAATTCATGTTCAGTTTTATTCATTCAAATGTTAAAGCGTTTTTTCCAACAGCGAGTAAACATTCACTGGCCAAATAAATTGCTTTAAAGTATTTCCTCGCAGTGTACAAGACCTTTGCTGTATGTTGAATGGTCGGTACTCTGAAGCTGGAAGTGTTGCAGTCTCTCTGCCGCTACCAGAGGTTCTAATTAACCCCTATATCTTCAAAATGTTCCCGCCATCAGCACTGGGAAACGGGCAAATGGCTGAGGTGCGCGTGAACGCCCAAACAGAGCGCCCGGAGCCCAGAGGGATGGGGATCGGAAGGGGGGATTTTTGGATTCCGTCTGATCAGGGATTTTCAAGTTTATCCTTCATCGGGCATTTCATCAAAGATTCCACAGTGCGCAACCATGACTGCAGGTGCTTCGGATAAAAGCGGCACATATTATGTATCATGAATCATCAGGCCCATTAAATAGGTTAATCAAGTGTGCTAGGTTAGGGCAACCACAGAGGCTGAAGCCTAGAGCACTGCATTTGATCATCTTCAAATCAAGGGATTAAAGCATCTATGACATCTGACCAAAGCTGAAAAAAGACCAAACTGGCGTGGAACAGGTCCTGTATCAGCTTGTGTACATTGCTTCAGTCGCCATATGCTGCGTGCGCGCCGGGCTTCGGGAAATGAGACTGCCGTTAGCGATGTGCACGCATGTCTAAATGAAGGGGGTGGACCGTGTCGAAAGGTGGCCAATGAACATGCACGGGAGAGAGCTCTGGCAGGACAGGGTGGTTGGTAGATCCTGGGAGTTGGGCACGCCTGTAGTTAGCAATGGAAATGGAAGCAGAATTCAGCACAACGGGAAAGGAAGGTTCCCTGAGTGTGACGCTGTGATTCCGCTCTCCTACCTGCCAGCCAACCATGATGGATTAGGTGTGAGGAGAGAAACAATTGCAACAGCGTTCAACAGCCACAGCCTCTTTTCCATCTACGTCCATCTTTCTGTTCCTCCACTGTCTGGTTCCGGGGGAGGAAATTAGCTTTTCTTGAGCAGCAGGTTGGTTTGTTGACGCTGCATTTTTAAAATGTGGTATATGCGGTAATGTTTGGCACTGTATACCTGGGCAGCTATGGATATTATAATACAGAATCTTACTTTTTGTTCAGTAAAATGTTTGACAGGGTTTAATTTGTTATTTAAATCCAATACGATAATTAATGAAATAAACATATGCTATAAACATCTTTACCCATTCTGACTACACCTTGAAACCTCCCGAAGGTAATAGTCTTTGGTCCTATGTAGTGTTTTGGTAATGTTTGTAACGTAGGGACTATGATTGACTAAGTGAATATATAGGGACAGTAGAAGACTTGAAAACTTACTCATAATAGAAGAGAAGACTTGAAAACTTACTCATAATGCTATTCCAAACTATATATATATATATATTTATATTGCAAAACCTTCAGAAACTAAGTTGTAATACTTCATTAAGGTGTGTCCTTCTTTTGTGACCCACATGAAAATGAATAAACAAAGCCTACACAGGTAGAAAACAGTACCCAAGTGCCCAGTTCTAACGCCAAACTAAAACAAAAAAGTCGGAGACGGATATATACCGGGGAAGCTACATTAGTCAGCAAATTGACAAGCAAGTGGTTTTAGAGCTGTCTATTGAAGGCATACATTATATTCATTTAACAATGTTAAACAATTGGTTACATTAAACATTATGAATCCTCTGAAACATCTGACAGGAGAGAGAAAAGACTGAAAGAGAGAGAGGTTCCATTTCTCATGGGAGAAGAACAGATAACTCACCAGGAAGTAAAAGGTCAGAGGCGATCTCTGCTCCTTTCATAACCTCTGACTCTTAGACCAATACGATTACTGTAATGTTAGCTTCCAACCAGAGTTCTAAGACAGGCAGAGGGCGGGACTCCGGATTCACAGGGTGTGAGACAGTAATCCCTGAGGGCAATGTCCAGCTGGAGTCCACTACACATCCTCCTTACATTGTGCAAGAAACTCAGACACTGTGTTAACGATGTTATCATTTAACATATAGAGTTCAACATATCTTACTTTTTGAAGTGAGTCAAATGTATTTGTATTCTATCAGAGGCCACTGCACAATCAAAACAGCATTATTTTACTCCTTGTGTCAGAAAAGGATTTGCCTTGAATATTCATCAAACACATCACAATGTGTTTTTAGAGAGGATTTGTTCTCTGTTCTATTAAACAAATTGAACATGTTGAAATGACAGATATGGCTCCAGTTGTTATGCACTGAGTTCTAGTTTGTTAAACCACTATTAGAAATTGCAATAACAAAAAAAAAAAATCTGTTTTTGCTTAAGTGTTCAAACATTTCCAGTACTCTAGAATTGAATGGCAAGATAAGTTATAACCCTCTTGCCTTGTGCGAGAATTAGACTTTTTCTTTGTGTTGCATGGTTCCTAACACTGAATGCCTAGATAAATCATTATTTGTTTTTATTACTAGACAGCCGTTACATACTTCAGCTAACTTTAGCTATCGTTAGCAAAAATCTATGAAATTCATCAGAGCATGTGAACATGTTTAAATAATGAATCCCTCAATCACCTCACATGTTATTTAAAGGATGTCTGGCTATTCAAAAAGAAAACATGCTCACACCCCCATACTTTCACAGAGCTTTAGCTTGCAGTGGATATAGTTAGCTGACATCATTATTGTCTATGGAAAACTGTATGATGGATTCCAGTTTACTGTTTTCCGGGTGAGAAATCACCAGGCAACAAGTTACAAGAATTATTAGGGAACATAGAGGATCTGATCCCTGACATTTTATGAATTGGATCCCAGATGAGTATAGTGAGTGAAAATGATGACTCGTCCTTCAGTGCTACTCAGTACAAATGCAGACCAGACACACTCATTGGACGGCAAAGGTGATTCACACCCATTTACTTCCTGCGTTGTGAGGCTCTTATATGAAAGAAGGACCTCGAAATTGGGGCCTTGGGGAGCCGTTTCCCTCTGTCTCATTAGCAGTCCCTTCTCCTTTTGTCGTCTCACTTGCCTGGTGGTTGTGAGGCTGAAGGTCAGGGAAATGTCACCAGTTGCACGGTGCTTCCACCGCACCGATGCAGACAGGAACACGTCTTCAGTATGCCCACATTATGCACCGCCAGTCTCTTTGCATTCCCAGCCCTGATTCATGTGTGTTAAAATCAGTACGCACCAGGTGTCAATTGTGTTATTTCCACTCAACAGAAGCAGGTTCTAGAGTGTTGGCGGAACATGGCGGTTCTAGTCTCCCATGCCAACGTCTGTTGAAGTCTCCCATGCCAACGTCTGTTGAAGTCTCCCATGCCATCGTCCGTTGAAGTCACCAATGCCAACATCTGTTGATGTCTCTCTCCAATGCCGACGTCTGTTATAGTCTCCCGTGCCGACGTCTGTTGAAGTCACCCATGCCAACGTCACTGTTTCAGTCTCCCATGCCGACATTTTCTAAATGGTGTTCAGTGTAGAAGCCTATTTATCCCCTGTATGGCAGAGGCTACAGCATACTTTCAGTACAATACACTTGCACATTATTAAGTGGCAATAAGAATATGTTAAAACACCCCGTCCAAGTGGCAGTGAATTAGGCAACTCTATACTGAACGAGCAGAGGGTCCTGCTGAGAACACAATCCTTAAGGCAGGGAGAGAAAAAGAGTGATGGGGAAAAGAGACAGGATGAAAAAGAGAGGATCAATATTCTTTCTGGTGTTTCCTGTCACTCATCTATCACTGATGTGACCCCGGTGGCTCTGTAGAGATTACTGTACGTGTCAGAGGCTCATCAGCACATTATCCCGATAATGTCTTATTCCTGTCCGTCCCGCGTGATTGGTTCACACACATCCACATCATCCGAACCCTGCTACTCTCACTCCAACCAGAATTGGGGTTCCGTCCTTGGTGAGTTATTAGACCCACAACTGATGCATAACTCAGTAGCAAGTGCGGGTGGAGTCATCATATTTATTTTTGCAGATCAGGCTCCGAAATACATCCCTACCTTGAACTTGTCATGTTTGATGAATTGTGTTTTGGAATTGGACACCAGAATGAAATTCTAATATTCCTGGGTGCAGTAGGACTGCTTTTGGCCCACCCAACGACATTTTAAAGGAGGTATATTTAATGTCCTTTTGTTCATCTAAAGCACATTAACTTTAAGTACTCCAGAATTTTAAACAACCACGGAAAACCGTTGAGTCAATGGATATTATCCAAAGGATCTAATTTGGTTTGGCTGACAGTGGAGTTATATGAAGAATACCAGGAATACTTCAATTTAATTCAAGTGCATGGTATTGTTAAACATATTTACATCTAAGAGATGTCTCATATTCTTTGTTTGCATTTACTACTACAATAAATCTGCTTATGTCAAAGCAGAATAGTGGGTTTGTACTGGGCTAAAATAGTAAGTATTTGTGAATCTATATTCCTGTTATCATAGAAGACACACACAGACTTACAGCACATTTCCATTTACCGGGGAAAGATCAAGGGGTTTCCATGACAGAGACTAAAACACAGACAGACTTTTCCACCGTGCTCAAAACAAAGCTTATAGTAAATACACCGCCTTAAACTGAACATCTTTCAGAACACATAGACTTCATATCTCAAATTCCTGACTTTCTGACGCCTCCACTCCACACAATGGAGTCAACATTGGGGGTACTTGGGGATAAAAAAGAATATCACAAAAAACCTGCCTGTGTAGGTGGACAGAATGATAATCGCTGTCAGACATTTTGAGTGCAATGTCTATGTTCTGGGATCTTATGGAAGTAATAAAAATGTGGGCAGTAAATTAGCAAAATAAAAACATGTTACATGTTACAGCTACTGAAGCCTATATAACGGAGCTCATGGAGATAGTAGTTAGCCTAGTTCACATTTCTTGTCTCCTTATGAATTGGGTTTGACACTTTCAAACCACAACTCAGATAACAGAGACACATAGTAATTAAATGCCTTAAATGTACAGTCGGACACTTTCACAAACATCATTTTGAAGGCTATGACGAGAGGATCTGGTTAGTAGATTATTGTAACGTTGAAGGATGATTCGGGACACCAACGCAGGGAGAACCTTTAATAACAATGAAACCAAAACAAGATGGAACCCAAACAAACTGACCGGACATGAACCAACACAAAAACATTGCATATGGGGCAAACAAAAACAAAGAAGGACATCTCCGCTTACGAATAATACGTTGACGGTGTAGTCAGTGGGGGAAGTTTAGTAAGTTTAGTCTTGGCTTAATCTTTAGTGAAATACAGAACTTTTGCTGCATTAACTTAGCTACTTAATATCTTCACAGAACATTCTTACTGTTCACATATATTCACACTTTTAGTTGACATTTAGTGCAGCAAACTATTAATACTAAATCAGCTGTCCCTGCCTAGTGCCCTGTCCCTGTCTACATACCCCTGAACCAGCCCAACTCCCTGTCTACCCATCTACATACCCCTATACCAGCCCTACTCCCTGTCTACATACCCCTGAACCAGCCCTACTCCCTGTCTACCCATCTACATACCC
>JACXGK010014037.1:0-12098 GCA_016801125.1 Novumbra hubbsi
TGTAACCTTTCAGACCCTAATCCCCTCCATACCTGTACCCTTTCAGACCCTAATCCCCTCCATACCTGTACCCTTTCAGACCCAAATCCCCTCACCCAATCCCCTCCATACCTGTACCCTTTCAGACCCAATTCCCCTCCATACCTGTACCCTTTCAGACCCTAATACCCTCCATACCTGTACCCTTTCAGACCCAAATCCCCTCACCCAATCCCCTACATACCTGTACCCTTTCAGACCCAAATCCCCTCACCCAATCCCCTCCATACCTGTACCCTTTCAGACCCAATTCCCCTCCATACCTGTACCCTTTCAGAACCAATTCCCCTCCATACCTGTACCCTTTCAGACCCAAATCCCCCACCCAATGCCCCCATGGCCAAATGGGCTATGAGTATGCCCCCCCCACCCCATATAAGCACATTCCTACGTGAACACTTTATATTCATACACAACAGACTCAGAAAATTATCCAGCTCACATATCAAGCGGTAGGTGCTAATGTCATTTCAGATTCAACTTATTTACACTTGGTTCATTTAATCATATTTGTGTGGCTAAGTAGATGGAAAGAGGTCTTTGATCATCTATTTGCAGCAGGGTAGGGGTCAAACAGTGAAACTGAACATGTTAATACGAACACATACCTTTTTCTCATGAGGATATTTAAATGAATACATTTTGCTTTGTCAATTGGCAAAACAGTCGACCCTAAAGCGTGTGGCGAAGGCATTGGGACTAGGGTAGGATTCGTAAAACACATGAAAAAATACTAAGCAAAAAAGCTATTGTCAAAGCTATTCCAAATGGCCGTGCTTTGCGCCCAAACCGCTTTCTGGATCACACATTGACTTGGCATAGGCTTCCTACATTCTGTAAGATGAGATGATCTAGGTTTTGGTTTCTGTTTTTTACATCTAACTTGGACATAGAATATATGCATACTGGATGAGATAGGATGGTTGTGTCATTAAACCATACTTTCTGCAGGCTACTCAAGATTAATTGGCAGGTAGATCAAACATTAAGGAGCAAGAAGGTTGTCTTCCCCACAGAAAAGATCTACAATAGAAGTGCTTTTTTTGTGGCCAAACTCTGCATTTGTAGACTAATGTGACTGAGGTACTGTGTGAAGATTCTGCAACATTGTAACATTCGTGTGGGGGGTCCAGTTGGTCTGGTGGTACTAGATTCTGATTGTAACATTCGTGTGGGGGGTCCAGTTGGTTTGGTGGTACTAGATTCTGATTGTAACATTCGTGTGGGGGGTCCAGTTGGTTTGGTGGTACTAGATTCTGATTGTAACATTCGTGTGGGGGGTCCCGTTGGTTTGGTGGTACTAGATTCTGATTGTAACATTCGTGTGGGGGGTCCCGTTGGTTTGGTGGTACTAGATGCTGACCAAATCCTGTCGGTAGATGATGCACTCCAATTCGGTGGCAGTGTTTGGTAGACCAGCGTGTCGTAACTGTTGGGCCCAAATGACTTTGGACCAGTATCATCAGCAGTGAGAAATAACTGGTCTGACAGGAAGTAGAAACAGACGGTGGTGGGGGGGGGGTGCCGTCTGTGGGGTGGCCTTGACGTCCAGATCCAGGAGGCATCTGGTTCTCCTTTGGTAATGATTCCTCCTCCCTCTCTCCCCTTTTTATTCAGTAGTCCTCCACCCATCCATTCTCCATGATGAATGCGTCGATCACCTCCTTCATGGCCAGATTAGGGATTAGCTGGTCCTGAGTCAGAGAGCTGCGTGTCACCGGGTCAAAATGGCCGACTCGCTGAATAAAAGAAGAATCAAAATGTGGTTTAAAACCCTATGGGTAATAAGGCATACTATTATAACAGACATATCATACTATTATGACAAGATTATCATACTATTATAACAGGAAAGTCATACTACTCTGTTACAACGTAGTGATTATCCATGGGGATTTAAGGCTGTATTATGACGATGGAAGTGTTTAGTACTGGGCCTTGCCTGTAGGTGCTCCTCGATGTCTTTGCGGTCGTAGGTGATCCCACTGGGAGTGATGCAGGGCTCCCTCATCAATTCAAAGCTGATCTTTCCACACAGGTAGTCTGGGATCTCCCGCTTCTGATTAACAAACAGAGGTTCTCATTAAAAGGAGATATTCTGTGGTCATATACTGTATCGTCTCATCGTTTTCAGACAAATCAGTAAAGGTGATGCAAATCAAACTACAGACTCATGTTGATTCTGTCCAGAGTGCAGTTGTACCAACGGTGTATGTGCTATGCTAGGCTAAGCTAGGCTAGGCTAGGCTATTGATATAAAGAGGAAAAAGGCAGTAGACAACGCTCACCTTCCTCTTCTCATCAACCTGAGAGAAGAGCTCCTCCATCTCCCCAAGGTGCTTGTCCTGTAGTGGAATAAATGACACGTAGACTGACATTAAGTCAACTGTTCATGAAGTTCCACTGAAATCTAAAGATAAGATTAAAGCTGAACATTTAAAATACCATGATTTTGGTTGATAAAATAGTGTTAACAGGTGTCTTCGGATTACGGCTTTCTGACATTATGTGATGTAGTTGATCAAAACCCCTTAGTTGCTGAACACCTGCTAATATTCAAGAACATTCTAGACATTGTGTGGTTATGTCTTTTTCCAGATTTGTAATTGTTTAGAAACTGCACCAGTTTTTTGCGACTCACATGCTTAGACCGGAACTTTGTGAGGTTGTGGCGACTTTTGCGTTCCTCTGACTTGTCTTGTTCGTCTCTGCTGTTATCCAGTTCCCTTCGGAAATATAATCACGGAGCTAACTTTCACCAACCAAGGCGTAGCACATTGCTATCGACTGTGGTTGTGCTCAAAGCATGTTATAAATACAATCAGGTTTTTACATAGATAGACTGTTTCACACCCCAACTACAGCTCCGGCTTAAAAAGCCAAGCACAAAGTTAACTAGCATTAATCCAACTTTTGAATCAGTAGACATGGCTGGGAAAATGGTTTTGCACTGACTAATGGCTACAGTGTATATATTTTAACTTGACAATAGTGGTTCTCTGATTCAGAAATCGAATTGCACTGCTTTTATTTGTTCTGTAAATCATTGTCCCACAACCAACATGTACCATGGGGCTGAATATGACGTTTTAGCATATTCACGCTACAACCAGAAGATCCCACAAGATGTTGACCTACAAAAGGTGCATAGCGAAGCTCACACTTATACTATATAGGCTGTTCAAAGCATTCAGAAAACAGACCAGGACCCAATCTGTAGGTGAGCACAGCAGGGCCTCACCTCTCCTTCTCAGCCAGAATCAGTTTGGTTAGATAGGCATGCAGTTGGTTCTCCTGGTTGATGCGCTTCTCCTCGATGCTGTTCCAGCGCTTCTTCTTGGCTATCCGGAGGGCTCCGGGAATGTCGTCGCCAAAGTTCAAACGTTGCTCTTTTGCCAGGTTATATGCTGATGACCAGAATATATTAATGAATTATTTCTAGGATTATTAATGATACAAAGACCATTCATTGTTTATTTATTATGATATTACTTTTAAAAGAATTGCTCCCAGAGCAGCTGATTAGCCAATGTACATTTCTTGTATTAACTTCTATATACAAAGATGGCCAGTAGTAAGGCTGTCACTAATTTCAAACAAGTACATATGAAGAGAAGACACAGACAGCAGGACTATTAAAGAGGCAACCTATTTTGACTATTGAGACACACACAGTGTCTAGACCAGGGGTCTCCAACCCCGGAGAGCTACTGTCCTTGTTGTTTTCACGCCAACCCCATGAATATGCAGCCTCATTCTGTAATTAACTGGCTAATTTTCAGGTGTCAGGTGTGCTAAATTAGTGTTGGGGTGAAAACCACCAGGCCCGAAGCACTCCAGGAGCAGGCTTGGAGACCCCTGATTGGCACACAGCTCTCCAGCCCACCTCTCTGCAGGTTGCCGATGGCTTCGTCATAGTTCTCCATCTCCAGGTGGCACTGGCCAAGGAAGAAATGGGCCTTGACCGACTGGCTGTCCAGCTCCAGAGCGTGCTTGCAGTCAGCCAAGGCTTTGTCATGCTGCTGCAGCTTCACATGACACAACGCCCGGTTGGTGTAGTACACTGACACAGAGGGGTTCCGGTTCTGGCAGAGACACACTGTTACTCTATTACATGTTTCAGTAGACCTGTTCAAATAGCTATATTACCTTCCTGCTGGTACGCAGGTACATGTGTACAAGGACACACAGAAACTTTTCTGCCTGTCTTTCACCGCCTATCTCCTGTTGCTAAATTGCACACATGGACAACAATACGGGCCAATAGTTCATCAGAATCTGGGGGAATGGATACAGTGCTTCATTTCCCCAATCCCAAACTATCAAGTCAGTAAACCACAAGTACAGTTAAAGTAAAAATCTAAAATATCTAAAATAACAGCGGCTTCCCAGGCATTGGGTTGAGGTGAGTGTAAGGTAACAACAGCTGAGGTGAATTCCTAGGTCTTGGGGTGAGGTAACTCAACAGCTGATGTAAATTCCTAGGTCTTGGGGTGAGGTAACTCAACAGCTGAGGTGAATTCCTAGGTCTTGGGGTGAGGTAAATAAACATGAAATATTTTTAGTCTTTGCACTACCATACACACTGTGTTTCTCTGCCCGCCCACTTGTTCTTACAATGGCTTTGCTGTAGCAGGCAGCTGCCTCCTGGTACTTGCGGCTGAGGAAGAGATGGTTGCCTTGCTCCTTCCACTCCTGTGCCGAGACACACTTCTCAGGGCTGCCCGACATCGTGTCCGCCAGCCCAGCTGTCCGCCAGCCCAGCTCTCCACTCTGCTTCCCTATCCTGCAACCTGTGTCTCAGACCGGGCTGCAACTGACCTGGGGGTCACAAGTAGCAAGGTATCACTTGTTTCAGTAGACCAGACCTATTCATGAGGTGTTGCTGGTCTACACTAATAAGTGTTTCCAAACCTGGTCTGGACCCTCAATGGGTTACATCAACAGGCTTTCATTTCTGATTCGTTCCATCATCAATAGCTTTATGATGTTGTTTGGGTTTTAGCTGTTTTTTGTGCTGGGCTAGACCAAAGCCCTGCACTGAATGAAAATCCATCCCTTTATGGTTACTCTGGCAGAGCGAAACCAACATTCATAGTAGTAACAATAACACTGCAGATAAAGCAATTAGCTACTTTACTCTGTACAGAAGACACTATGGGAGTCCCACATTCAAAAGTAGGAAAGAAAGTTGTAAATTCTGATTATTAGACCATGGCACTAACAGACCCCTTTGCCATGTTAAAACACGATTTGAATGTGGGTGCCCATCCAGATGTGCATATCTTCCAGATTGGAAATGGATGTTCAGCTTGTTTATATGTTAACCAGCTGTTAAAGGTGTCCTACTCTAGCTATCTTACGTGCACTGGGCATTTCGAATTGTGGCTAGCTTAGAGAAGGTCCGATAACTATTCAGATATAATGTTTGAATAACATAACTGGGCTACAGTACTGTATATCACTATCTGATATTCTGACTTAACTTGACCATTGCAGTAAAGCAAAGAATAAGGCAGAGTCAGCTTTAGTTAACTTAGCATTTTAAGCAATGGCATGACATTAACTACTACTGTACCGTTTCGATCCCCTCCCTGCTGTCTTCAGCTGTCAGACGTTTGCTCTCTTCGAATCGACTGCGACCTAGTTCGGTTTTGGCCTCCCTGCACAGTTCTGTTCCCAACCACGTCTCCCAACGGAACGGAAAATGTGCTATTTTGGCATATCTAGATGCATTAGCTGTGTACGCGGATATAGAAAAACACATTAATCCAAAATAGGTTTAACATGAGTTGTGTAAGACATTCGTATTAGTCACGCGTATTGATTTAATTTGGATGATACACTAGTGCGTAATAGCTAATATTTTCTTACCTTTTTGCTGCCGGTAGCATAGAGATGGAAAGATAGGACTTTATTTATATTAAGCGCAATGTAGTCTCTATAAATTCCTTTTCCGCTATTGTCTTAACCAGCACTAATAACTGACACATTTGGAATAGTCACTCGTTGACAGTATTAAAATCGATTAAGACCACTCTAATCCAGGATTTAAAATGTACAGTTGGACTTATTTGCAAAGTAGGCATCCATTTGGCTGGAGGTAGAATACATTATTATATACAAATAATACATTTCAAGCTATGTAACTACAATGAAATTAATTATTTCCACTTGAGCTATGCTGTATGGTTGCCAAGGACATAACGTTAGAACGTTTAAACCTGTCTTTCATCTTATCTGAACTGTACATTCACAAACTAATATTACGTCTTTCTATCTCTATAGCAGGTAGTGGTTGAAGATGACGCATTTCACAACGGAAGTGTTTCTCCCCCCAACGTAACGTCATCAACTTGCGTCGTAGTCGGATTGTTTTGGATAGCAAGCATGGCTGGAACATTAACTAGCGTACCTTTGCCGAAACATTCTTTATCCAGACTACAGTCTTTAAATGGACTCTTTGCTATTTATAAAAAGGAAGGACCTACGTCTGCAGATGTGCTAAACTCGCTTAAAGAGGCACTTCTCAAAGAGGCAGGTGTGAAAGATCCTAATCCTAGAAAGAGGAAAAAGCAAGCTCTAAAAATGGGTCACGGCGGGACTCTGGACAGTGCGGCCTCTGGTGTGCTTGTTGTCGGCATTGGAAATGGAACAAAGATGCTCAGTACTATGCTGGCTGGTTCAAAGAAATACAGGGCTGTTGGAGAATTGGGAAAAGCAACAGATACCCTTGATGCCACAGGCAAAGTGGTTAATGAGAAGAGCTACGACCACATCACCAGGGAAGCCTTTGAGGAGCAACTGAAGCAGTTCACCGGGGAACTCATGCAGGTTCCTCCACTTTATTCTGCGCTGAAGAAGGACGGAAAGCGCCTGTCTGTCCTGCTGAAGCAAGGCCACGAGGTGGAGGCCAAACCTGCCAGGCCAGTCACTGTGTACAACCTGTTGTTACAAGACTTTACACCTCCCCTTTTCACCCTTGACGTTGAATGCGGTGGTGGGTTTTACATCAGAAGCTTGGTGGATGACCTGGGAAAAGCCCTCTCATCCTGTGCCCACGTGAGGGAGCTGATCCGGACCAAACAGGGCCAGTTCACCCTTGACGACCACACGCTGCGGGAGGAACAGTGGACAGTGCAGCACGTCATTCAGTCCATGCAGCCCTGTCCTGGGTCCGAGGTCGCCAAAGAGAAAGGAACAAAGCCTAGCACTAACCTGGAATTGAAATGTCCCCCGAACAATCAAGAACAGGGGGATAGGAATAGCAACGGTGTAAAGGGAGTGTTAACCCCGCCCCCTTAAAGACTCAACATCCTGTTTATAAGAGAAAAACGCTGTGTTAAGGTTCTCTGACCTATGTTGTGGACTGGTTTAATCCCCCTCAAGAAAGAAATAATAGTTTGTTGCAAGCATGGCTGGAAGATATTTCCTCCATATCATTTGTATTGTGGGGATTGTGTATGTAGTTTGGTTGTGGTTGGCTCAGCCAGAAATCTACATGTGGTTCAACATTAAAGAAAACAAAAGTGAAAGTTGACTCTTGCCTAATTAATCTGAGCCAAAATGTCTCAACACACTAAGAAAGGCTTCCCTACTTTTTATCAATACATCAATTTGCTAAACAGCCAGGGTATGCCACATTTCTGGGTTTCTCCCACTCTTATTCTGGGACAAATTTAAACCAGAAATACCTGGTAAGTGCATTAAACTCACAGAAGCGAAAGCAAATGTTTAGGCCATTCAGAACGGAATTTGCTTAGTATTATACAAAGTATCTCAATGGAATGCAAAAGATAAGACATGGAGACAAGACAGATGTTTATTTATTACATTTAATAGTGGGTGTAGAAAGACTAACCAGTGCCCTCTTCTAAACCCATCAAGAGTTTGTGTATTGACTAGAAGAGTGCAGACTATAAGTGGTCACCATGAAATTTGACTGAGCTGGAAGAATTCTGCTATATATTAGTGAAATATTCAGAGACACGTGGCTTTAATTGAAGTATAAGGTGATTCACCTTAATTCACCAAATATTAACTCGGGGGGGAGTTCACTTAACCAGGGAATTTTTACTGTTTTAATTTGAATGAATCTTTTGATCCATTTTTACAAGTAATTTTCTCCTGGATATTGTGGTTCATTGCGTAAAGCCAGGCAGTCTGATGGTGTTTTCTATTTAAGGCTGTGAGGCAACAGAATGTAAACATTTTGAAAGGGATTTGTGGAATTTATTCTAATCTTCTCAGAAAAGACACAACTGTTGACTAGGGACAATCAAACAAGTTTATTTTATAGCAATGATTAGAAGCTCAAACCAATGAGAAGAAATGCATAACAGGTAAATGAGGGAACATTTTGCTTGGTGTCTTCAGTGCCCAAACGCTTAATGAGTGTTTTCAAAAGAGAAGGTGATGTTACACAGTGGTCAACAGTCGACTGTCCCAACTGTTTTGGAGTGTGTTGCAGTCCTCAGTGTGTACAAATAAATTCAATTCACAAAGTAAAACACAGCAAATAATGTGTTAATAATGCGTTTTCAATACAGTACACAGTAAATTGGATTTAAATCTTTTTTTTTTTTTACATTTTCAAAATTAGGTTTGTACATAAGAAATGGGTTCCATATTCACAGAGAGTTCTAGTAATCACTCTTCAACTATCAAGGTTCACAAACTCACTGTTCTTTTTCAGTCATGTGTAACACAACTGTATTAAAACAAAGAAAAATCTTTATCACTTTCTTCTCTTAAAGCTAGGCATTTTTGGTAACCTAATCAACTCACTGTCATACAACAAATCCTAGCAGTCAGACTACATTTAAAAGGGGCGGTAAACATTAGCTGTAGGATTCCACACAGTGCCCTCTTAAATAACTTATAAGATGTTCTCATCCAAAGCAACTTTAAAGTAGTGAGTGCATACATTGGTATGGGTAATATTTAATATTATATAACTAACCACCAATTAAGATTATACTTTTGGTGGTTGACTTACTGTCACACATCGTTGTATTTAAGACCAGGGATTTTCAGTTAAAAATAAGATTGTATATCCGGTCACACAACAATAACTTTCTTTAAGACCACGTAGGAAATAAACAGGTTTACAGAGAAACGGTTGCAGTCGGAGAGTTTAGTCCAATTGCAAAATAAAGGGGCTCAGTGAATGTGGAGTAGAATGCATGCAGAGGGACCATAATCCCGTTGCTGACCATGTAAAAAGCCAGAATCCCAGCTGGCCAATCCAGAAACACTCCTACTCTATAAGGCACACCTGCCTTTATTTCAGGGATGTGTAAGCTGTGCAGAATATCGTTGTGCTGTGCATGGCTCTTACTGTGTGAAGTAAACAGAGCCCAAGACTCTGCATTGTGTCCTAATCTAACATAATTGCTGACCCCCTTCCTTTTTATTCGCTTGTAGGCCATGCCTACATGAACATCATGTAGACACTCCACCTCCAGGTAATGCCGCTTGCAGAGGCTCTGGTTACTAAGCACCTGGTTGCAAACATCAAACCTGTCTTCAGTGTTGGGGTACGGCTCCTTGGTCCTCTGGCGAGTAACCTTCCTGTCCTCCTCAGACAGAAGTAGAAAACTGTTTACTGTGTTGGGGTCCAGTGTGAGTTCACATGCATCTGAAATGTGACAATTTTAGCATGAGAAGTTTAAATTTCCTGCAACACAAGCTTCGCTATCGTAACTAAAATGTTTATAATTGGGTGCAGTCTTCCTGAATGTGAATTATTCTACAAAGAACATTGTGAATCACTGCTCATTGAGGTAAGAGTGAAACATTTGATATGTATTTACATTTATCGAGGCCTTGTTTATTACTGCTCTCTGCTCCATGGTCCAAGCTGAAACAAACAAAATAAGGAATAATGAATGAAAACTTTGATATGTTTAAAAATGTATGGGGAATATCAGCTCTTTGAAGCTAAGGATAATACCTAAAATGTTTAATTTGTTAATTAAATTGTTTAAATTATAAATGGTATGTTTTAATCTGGCAATACTTAACTCACATCAGATTCAGATCAAGTAGAAAACCCACATCAGCTTCTCTGATGGGATTGTAGCTCAGATCCAGCACTTTCATTTGGGAGGGACAAGACCTCAATGCTATGTCAAGGACAGATTTCACATCCTCAGGCAATGTGATCGAACAGCCAGATAGCCTGTAAATGAAGAAAAAAACAAAAACATGAATCCCTCCAGTATATCTAAAGTTTAGCATGGCATTCATTACAGTTTATTATGTACAACCCTTCAAAACACGTCAATGTCCGTATCTGTACTGATGCACCTACCTCAGTACCTGCAGTGAAAAACCATCATAAAGAGCAAAAGCAAGCAACTCCAACCCAGAGTCCCCAAAGTCATTGCAGCTGAGGTCCAACGTCTGAAGTTTTAACACAGGAGGAGTCAGAACTCTGCAGAGTTCCTTGACACCTTGATTCCCCACATTGTTGTGGCTGAGGTTCAGAGTTTCCACCTTACAGTTGGGGTGCCCCAAACCATCACAGAGGCGTTTTACCCCTGCATTGCCAAGGTTGTTGTGGCCCAGATCTAGGACTGTCAGACGGGACAACTCAGATCGAAGAACAGAGGCCACAGTTGCACATTGCAGTGGTGAGATGTGACAAAAGTTAAGCCTACAAAAGAGATAAAGTCCAAAGCTGCTGTTAAAACTTTGTAAATTTGCACGTCACAACATACACCTAAAAATATTCGATATTGCACCTCAAATCGTCAGTGATACTTACAATGCCGTAGAACAAGACAGCAAAGCAGGAGCCAGTCTGTTAAAACCTTCTTCTGATGTTTTGTTATTCCTAAAGTCAAACTCTTGTGGCTTCTCTGATATAATGAACTTATATGCCAAGAGAGAGCACTGAAATGGAGTAAGCGGTGTGTCTGAAGACGCTCGATGGTTGTTCTCTTGTAGAAAGCTGGGGTCCTTCAGCTGAAGCAGACAGTGAATCAAGTTGATGCACCTTTCCGGAGAGAGGTCCTTTCTTCTCAAATTCTTGATGTAGGTAATTAACTTCTTGTGGCATTCTGAACTGCTGTTCTTTCCCGGCAGGATGCCTTGAAGGATGTTCCAACTGGACTTATGAGAACACCCAACAAGAAAGCGTGTGAAAAGGTCCAGGTGACCATTTTTACTATCCAGTGCACTGTCAATGGCACCTTTGAGAAAATCAATCATGGAGTTTCCTCTATTCTTTCGGAGTAAGGCTTTTAGCGAGTCAACCTTGTTATTGTCAAATTCGTGAAATGCATACAACGCAGCAAAAAACTCCTGAACACTCAAATGGATGAAACAATAGAGTTTCCTTGGATAAAGTCCAAACTCTAATTCTTTAAGTTCTGTTATGAGGCCAGGGCAGGAAGCTGCTTCCATGACATGAATACCACAGTGGAACAAGTCCTCTTCTGTAAAAAGCACCGTCTGCCTTTCCAGGTGGTCATATGCAAGCTTTCCCAATTTAAAAATGATGTCTTTGTTTGACATCAAATTACATTGTGTGCCACCTGCTTGTGTTGGTCTGTGTTTCTGAAAACTGATGTTTGTTTGGATCCTTATGTAGTGCATGTACATATCAGTGATGGTTGTAGGCAAAGATCGAGGCTTTGGATCATCCTTGTTGGCTCTAGACAGTATATCCTGAAGCACAGTTACAGCCATCCAACTGAACAACGGTATATGACACATGATGTGGAGGCTCCGGGCTCCTGTTATGTATGAGATGATGTCACGGGCCATCTCTGGATCGCAGATTTGTTTTTTAAAGTACTCATCCTTTTGAGCATCATTAAACCCTCGGATCTCTGTAACTCGATTAACAAAATCTAAAGGGATTTGTTTGGAAGCTACTGGACGAGAGGTGATCCAGATTAACGCATTAGGTAGAAGATTCCCAGCAATGAGGTTCATTAGCAAAATCACCAGTGTAGCAGACTCCGACACAGATGTCAGATTCAGCCTAGATGTATCAAAATCCAGTTGCAGTTGGCTTTCATCTAGTCCATCAAGAATTAACAAAATCT
>JACXGK010014038.1:0-12097 GCA_016801125.1 Novumbra hubbsi
GGAGGTGACAATGGGGGACAGATGGGGAAAGGGAGGTGACAGTGGGGGACAGATGAAGGGACAGGGAAAGGGAGGTGACAGATGGAGGGACGGGGAAAGGGAGGGGACCATGGGGGACGGGGATAGGGAGGTGACAGTGGGGGACAGATGGAGGGACGGGGAAAGGGAGGTGACAATGGGGGACAGATGGGGAAAGGGAGGAGACAGTGGGGGACAGATGTAGGGACGGGGAAAGGGACGTGACAGATGGAGGGTGTTGGAAGAGAAGTGGTTCCAATGAAACTAAAGCTGACAAACAATACTTTTTTTCTCCCCTTTCCTCTGGCTTCCTCCTCTTCCTCTCTCCAGCTATGACCCAGACAGCGGCCATGACAGTGGGGCTGAAGACTCCCCAGACTCCTCCCCCCCCTTCTGCTTCCTCACTATGGGCATGGGCAAGGTTCTCCTACCGCAGGGGGCAGCAAACCCACCCCACAGTATGCACAGCACCCACAGTAACCATGGAAACAACCACGGCCCCCCCACGGCCCCCCTGCCTCCGCGCTTGGGGGTGTGTCTGGACTTTGAGAAAGGGCGGGTCACATTCTACGACGCCCATTCGCTGCGCACCCTGTGGGAGGGGCATGTGGATTGCTCTGCTCCTGTCTGCCCAGCCTTCTGTTTCATTGGTGGAGGAGCATTGCAGCTGCAGGAGCTGGTGGCCAATCGGAGTACAGAGGAACCAACGCCCAGAAGGGTCACCATCCAATCACGAGCAACCAATTTAGGTAACTGAAATTGAGCGGTGTGGAGAGAAGTGCAAAGCATCTTTATAAACTTTGTGTCCACTTTTTTATGCAAATGATTTACAGTATGCTGAATAGAAGAATGTCCATGTCCTACTGTTTGGGAATCAAGTGGATTGTGAATCATTCTGCAGGTTACCTCAGGACCTGCAACAAGGGTCTCTAACCTTTTCTAGCATGAGAGCTCATCTAAAAGCAATGTCACGAGCTACGCATTTTCTTTTCTAGCTTTTAAATATGCACTTACCTTCTGCAGGTCCATTACTATAGAAGACAAAGTACTGCACTAATGTCTGTCATTATACCTGGTCCAGTGCGTTTATGAAAAAACGGGGGCCCTAGAAAAACCTATGAAACTATTTTTATTCTAAATTATAAATCCCCAAAATGTTTTCGTGGTTACACATTCATGATTATGAAGTTTTTTTGCGATCTTCCTCAAAATGAGTCCTTGTCAATGATTAAATAATATAAGAAGCACATTTTTGGAAGAATTTAGATTTATGCAATTCCCCTTCATCCGTTGCATTTAATTGTTTGTCTAGGAACAGAGGAAGGTGTATATTTAGCGATGGTTCTGTAGCTCATTGCTGCTGCTCATGTCTTGACAGTGTTTATTAAACACATTAAACTAAACTCACAGGTTTTAGGAAAAAGGGTTTCTTAAACCCAGAAGACGGTTATTATCAAACTGGCAACACTGAGGAAAAAACAACGCACGCACACAACACAAGCAGACAGGGGATTAAACTGTGGATAGAAATTGTCTGACATTGTTATGTTTCGCTTTCTAAGCCAATAATGACTAAACACCGGTGGGATAACATCCGTGTTGCACTTGTAGATAGTTGCCCGCGGTGGCTGAAACTTGTTCAATTTGTTCAGGATAGTGGTAGAAAAGCTCAACATTTCATGTACTATCCGAAAAGTTTGGAATGGATTGTCAGTGTCAATGGACCTGTTGGAGACTCCTGGTCTACAGTGTGTAGGTTGACGTCATGACTACTTGTTTCGTTGACTCTGAGAAAGACTCATGAGTGGGACTTCACGTAAATCCTATTATTTATAACAAAACCAAAAAGTTCCCATTCTGGCAGTTCTCTCATAGGCTTCAAATGTGTATTAAAAATAAAGAGATACATATCTATTCAATATTCTCAGAGCAAACACAGCTAAATGTGATTACAGATTGTGGATTGAAAATCTTTGTACAAATCATGTGTTGATGTCAGTGGGAAAATGTAGGATTCGTTTGTATTCAGTTGAATTAAAACAATATTTGTTTCTGTCTTTCTCATCCAGGCTGGCTGATTTAACTTTTACAATTTAGCTAGGTTTTGTATCCATAGCTGTTCTGATGACAGTGGTTTATTTTCACGTGACAGATTATTTGTTGCTAGCATGATGGATATTACAAGGTGAGGTCCAGTCAAGTATCAGACTGTTAGTAATGTTCACACTGTATTTTGAATGTATTTCTGAGAGTGAGTTTCACTGTGTGATGTTTTGGGGCGAGAGAGAGATGGAAGACAGAAAGTATCTGGGTGTGACTGTCATGCTCTCTGTTCTGAATGGTCTCTATTATTATGGTCTGCTACCTGGCAGCACAGCACCTCAATGACTATAGACTGTAGCATTTCTTAACCGTGAACGTTATGCTGGCAGAATGTTTGTAAAATGTCATGGAAAACAATGAATAAACAGTTCAACAGGTATCATGAGTTGATGTATTTCAGGAGCCCTACCTCTAATAATGATCAGAACGTTTGGGTAGTCCAGTCAAGAGTCCTGCATAATTAATATTCAGTTCAGTAAAATCAGTTCCTCACTCAAATTATTTCCTTTTCTACTTTCTTTTGGAAAGAAATACAGCTTCTTCCAGAGCTGTATATCATTCTGATAATATGATATAATAATGACAAGTAAATTAACTAAATCACACTGAAATAGGAAGCATTTAATAAAGGTTTCACCTGTGTCATCTGTGTTCATCTTGTCTCATGTTGGTTGTTAGGAGTTGTCTCGGGCTACTCCTATAGCAATAGCGCTTAGAGAAATCTGTTTTATTTATTTATTTTTATCCTTGCATTATCTACATTCTTCAGCTTCATTTGATCCACAAACGTTTCATTCTGACCTGCAGAGCCAACATAAATGCCAACAACTGATTCAACGCTTCTTTCTGCTTCCTTTGTGTGTGCTAGTTACTAAACACAATAGAAATAAGTTATTGGTGCAAAACATAATCACGATATTACTATTTCCAAAACTCATGCCTTTGTCTTGTCTAGGTAACCCCACCTTTGTTGGCACACTTAAATCTACAGGGTGGAGTTAAACTGAGGGTAATGAGCAGTGAGCTAAACAATTATTTTGAAAGTCTGCCTCTCTGCTTATTCCTTTTGTGATTGTTGTCATCGAAACAGGGAAAGAGCAGGAAGGATCCAATACATATTACTCACTTACTTTGCCTCTTCATTCTAACTCTGGTTACCTCCGATCCTCACACACCGAGAACAAATCTCTCCATCTGAACAACTTTATACAGGTAAGAGACACCTTTGGAGCTGCACGCAATCTATCTGAGTAAGGACAATCGCCTGTACAAGCAGATTTTAATGGTAGGACTATATGTCCTCATGCTCCCTCTTCACCTCCCGTCCCTTTCTTACACCTGTCTTCATATCCTGTCTCCTGTGCGTCTGTTATATGGGAATGTCCCAAATAAGAACCTGATATGGCTTAAAACTTTTGATTGACTACATGGGAAAATACGACACGTAGCAAATGACTCTGGATGACTTGCTTTGACCGGTTAAATGTCAGGTGAACAGGAGTGCTATTATGTTTGTCACTGTGTTTATGTACCGTGTGCGCTGCCCAGGGCCAAACTGACAGAACCGGATTGGATGAATGTCTGCCAAGCCAGGCGTGCTTTTGACAGGAATTGTTTCTTATAATAAGCCACCAGAATAGCTGTAGGCACACCCGACACCATGCACAACGCCCCGTCAGGCGGAGTGACAGCTCAACAACAACGCCTATCACACGTCAAAACGTTGTGTCCCCATCACAGAGACAGGTCTGCTTAGACGGAGAGTTACGCATGGTGACAGAATAATGAACGTCTTTATGTACGCCTGGCCTCTACTCTTAAATATTGTTGAATTAAAGCTACAGTTTGGAAGATTAAGAGAACCACCAACAGGTAGTTTCTGATGGTTTTGTATCAGTGCTGTCAGGAATATTATTTTAAACTAGTACAATAAAAAAGTACTATTCTTTCAAAAAAAGATGGGTGCCAAAATATGCATCACTAAGGATTATTATGAGCAAGATCTAGAAAGGATGTCACTGATGATTTTCACATACCCTTTATTAGATTGAAAAACACCCACAGGTTTTAAAGGGATTCACGTTCAGCACATCTGTGATAGTATGGGGGGGGGGTAGTGCACATGTCATCTGTGAAGGCACTATTAATGCATGCTAAAAAACAAAAAGATAATTCCACATCCTGCATGTATTGGACAGCATGGCTCCATGGTAACAGTACCGACCTGGCACCCATTGGACCCTTTGGGACATTATGAGACCAACTACACCCCACAGTGGGAAACACCCCCCCGTCCCAGGGGGTTTGAACAGTCTTGCTGGCATCAAATGAGCCTGGGCACATTAAAACAAAAGATCTCCGTTTGAGACATTTGATATGTTGTCAGCATCCCAACGTTTTCAGGAACGTGGTTGTACTTTAAATGTTTTGTTAGGGTACGCTGCGCAACGTTCTGACAACAAAGGTTGCAGACACATACCGGTATTAGGAAAATCTGTCTATAATATGAGAAATTAGAAATTTGGGTCAATCCTAATTAGATTTTTCAAGGGTGCCAAGCATTTCGAAGATGACTGTAGGTTCGACAACAAGTTTCAACAGGGGTAATTAACTGAAAAGAATAAAGAAACTGCTGCACTGCAAACCCAAACAACTCTACACATATTAACTTGCCACCAACCCATAAAAAAAAACAAAAATTATGAAACCACTGAACTTTTTCTTTCCTTTTCCCAAAAAGTTAATAAAGAACATTTTGAGTGACCACTGCAAATTGAACCCTTCTGTTCCTTACTCAAAAACATTTTTTTCAACATTTTGGGAAAGGAAGCTGTGTATGTAACCGACTCTGTAATCGACAGGTACCAGCAATGCTGCATCTATCCCCCTGGGGGGCAGTGTTGGCCCTCTCTGTCCTTGGCACCATGGCCCAAAGTGAGAAAAATGAGACCACTATCCTTGTCTAACCTTGTGTTCTCTGCTTATATATTTGTCTTTGTTAACGTGTTATGACCAGTTATATGAACTGAATGGGAGTGAGATTCCTAAGAGCTTGATTGAAGTGTCTCACCCCCCACATCAACTCTGTCTCCTACCATCTGTCTCCAGACCAAATAGAGCCTCTGCAGGACTCTAGCCAGTCCCAGGCAGGAGCACTGTTTCTCCTCTATAGCTCAAACGGAGACTCCCTCACCGACGAGGAGCTCCACAGCCTCCTCTCCAATGAGTTCAGCCAAGTCCAGGTGTGTGTGTACTCTATTGCAATAACAACAAATCCTGAACCGAAAGCCTCTCCTAACCCTTGCTCTGTTTGTCTTTCTGTCTACCCCTGTTAGGACCTGAATGATGAGCTACTGAAGGAGTTACTGGTGGCGTACGATGCAGATGGAAATTACAAGCTCAACATGGTGGAGTTTGAAGGGCTGTTTAAATTCATCGCCAAAAACCGCCACTAAGCACCTTCTAAAACCGTGATGTGCTCATACCGGGACCTATGAGCACATATCAGAATAAACACCTGTCAGAATGAACAACAGCTCACACTGAAAACCAAACAGAACAGTATACCTGAAATATTCAAAGGATACATCTGCCTGTCTACCGCTTTTAGCCAACTGAATTAGTCAATGTCAAACCTAAAGTGAATATTTGGTGAGAAATAATTCTATATAAAGTACAAGACAAGCAGCTTGTGTCCATTTATGATCACTTCCAGATGAGTCGGTGTTTGTATGGTTGTATGGTTCAGAATCCTATACAGTAGGAATCCGTTTTTCATCCCAAGCTAAACACCACAGTTCCCTCAACAGCTGTCTCCAGTTGTCAGTCCTAAGCACACCTGTATGTTTTGCGCACACACACGTAATAGATATGGTACACATGTCTCTCTGGACAAAAGCCAAAGTTAGCGTGTTCAAACAGGACCACTTCCTTAGGGTGTGTGTTTGTGTGTGTGTCTTAATCGGCTTTGAACAGTAAAATCATTAGGGGTTTTTCATAAAGACTTTAACATGAACAACACTTTTTTCAATGTGTTGTGAAATTGTTACTCAGCATGAAATAAGCAGAAAGGCAAAAATAAATACATGATTAGGTATGCAAAATGTCAGCTAATGTGCAGAAGGTATCAGAGCATGTAAGTACCTACATTTCTTCTTCAACTCTCAGCTGCCTGAAATCAACTCCATATTCAGATTTATGCTAAATGACCATAGGCATTTATACAAACCATAAGGTAGATTGCTTTATTCTCTTGTAATGCCCGAAACAAAAACTTGACACATCGAAAATGTGGAGCCACTGTCCTCGGAAAGTGGCGTCTTGCGCTATGGACATCTGTTTACACAACAAAATAATCTAGTGTCAGAAAGTCTTTTTCGATGTGTCTCTGAAAATGTAAAAGGTGTCAGTGTATTTTATTAATACACCACTAAGCTGTGGTACTGTGGAAACTCCCAGTCCTATAAAACGCTGCTTTTCAAATGGTGGTTGATGGCAAATGCCTCCTGGTTTAGGGGAGAGGGGACTTCTGCTGTGTAACCGTGTGTCCTGGGAGAAGATGCATGTCAACAGAGAGGGGTTCCACAGAGAGAACACTGGTTCAACTGGGAATAGAAACACATTGAAGCACACATTCCTCCTGCAGCAACTGCGTATGCACTTAAATGGACAAGAGGTGAGACAGGAATGTTAGAAAAGTGAAGGTCCCTGTGTGTGTGTGTGTGTGTGTGTGTGTGCATACATGAGACAAGACAGTTAACACAGCAGTAAAACAACATTTGATGACTCTTTAGGGTCTCTGACCTCTGCTGTTACTGGGGCAACACTGTGACCCTCTAACCCTCTCTCTGAGGTCATAAGCTGGCAGGTGTCAATTCTGGGGTTAAATGCCTCATGACATATCTAATGTTGAAGGGGGAAGCCCAGCTAGCCCTGTTCATCACCACAGACAGATACACAGACACGGTATGACAAGATGTCTGGGGGTCATATTAACGTTACACTGTAGTAAAAGTAGTTGAAACTTCCAGAATTGGGTTATCTACTGTATAACAACACAAATTAACTCTGCATGTGATCCATTGTACAACAACAGAGTCTTTCTGTCCGCTTCTCTCTCTGTACATGATCTTCTGTAAAACAACATAACTCTTGTCTCCCAGTCCGTATGCTAAGTGTTGACTCCTCCTCTTATCAAGGCACCTGGTTTTATCAGTCTGCGTGTTGTTTAGCACGATCCATGCCGTGTTCATTGTCTCATATCTCCGTCTCCTACACTCCCATAGCTGATCAGGATGACTGAAAGTCAAGGAAGAGGCACACGGAATCAGCTGACAAATCTAAACACCAAAGAGGAAAGTTAGAGGCGGGAACGACAGGGGGAAACAGAGAGAAACGCATTCTTCCCTTCGCATTGTTTCTGGAAAACAACAGCTGGGACCGGCGATTGGTTTCTACTGATGGTAGACCGGCCCCATGCTGACTATGTGTCTGCTAATGCTGAGTCGGCACCAGGTTTTACATCTCAAGTCTGTAACTACTCAGTCAGTTGACTCATAAATCTAACTTTGACATTAACAGGGAAGTTATTATTAATGGTTTAGGCACACGTGCGTGTGTACATGTGTCCCTATCTGTGTGTCTGGCCGTCTGTCTGTCTGTGAGTGTCCATCTGTGTGTCTGGCCATCTGTCTGTCTGTGAGTGTCCATCTGTGTGTCTGGCCGTCTGTCTGTCTGTGAGTGTCCATCTGTGTGTCTGGCCGTCTGTCTGTCTGTGAGTGTCCATCTGTGTGTCTGGCCGTCTGTCTGTCTGTGAGTGTCCATCTGTGTGTCTGGCCATCTGTCTGTCTGTGAGTGTCCATCTGTGTGTCTGCCTGTCTGTGAGTATCCATCTGTGAGTGTCCATCTGTGTGTCTGGCCGTCTGTGAGAGTCCATCTGTGTGTCTGGCCGTCTGTCTGTCTGTGAGTGTCCATCTGTGTGTCTGGCCGTCTGTCTGTCTGTGAGTGTCCATCTGTGTGTCTGGCCGTCTGTCTGTCTGTGAGTGTCCATCGGTGTGTCTGGCCATCTGTCTGTCAGTGAGTGTCCATCTGTGTGTCTGCCTGTCTGTGAGTATCCATCTGTGAGTGTCCGTCTGTGAGTGTATGTCTGATTGTGAGTGTCTGTCTGCGTGAGAGACTCAGGAAACAGAGGGATCCTGTTTGCGAACAGAGTGCCATTGTTCTACTGATTAAGCAGACAAACACACACACACACACACACACAAACTCAGTAGTCCCTTCTGTCTCAGCCCACTGTACTGACTGTAACACCACCTCCCAAGACGCGTCCAACATCCCACGGATCACATGGGTGTGTGTTACCCATTGTTTCCACCTTGTCTAGTCTATGTCTCCACAGAGAAGATCTTTCCCCTTCCATCCATCCCTCTCTGCTTTAGTCAGTCTCTTCCTTTCTTGTTCTCTTGACAACTTCCTTCATCTGACTTCATCTTAACTCCCCCTCCCCACACACTTTCTTCTCCTTAAAACGCCATATCTCCCTCAACCTCCCATACGTAGTGTTTGTACCGAGATATTCTGTCCTATTCCCGGTTTAATGAAGGCCAGACCATTTAGTGGAAACATGCTGTGTCAACCTCCCCTCGACCCTCTCCCTTAACCTCCCTTCTATCCCCTTTTCCCTCACATTTCCAAAACACCCTTGCTTCTTTTCCTCTTCCACGTCTCTCTCTCTCTCTCTCTTGGGTGTTGAGTCTGTGTGTTCTCAGTAGAGAGGCTGGAACTTTGCGTACAGGAAAAGAAGCTGGCAAAATCACATAGGCTGAGAACCCCCAACACGGCCGTTCCCACCACGGCCCCATATCACAGCGTCGGCTTGGGAAACACTCAGTCACGCACAGACCCAAACACATTGTCTCACCGCAGCACAATAACACAGTCGGTCTTTCACACTGATTCCCAGTATTGCCCAATCATGCAATGTCCCACACACAAGACCCTAAAAATAACTTCCTTAACCCAAGAAACACAACCAACCTTAGGGGTCAGAGGCAGTGCCCTCATCACGGTCAATGTTCTCCACATGACAACATACCCAAACAAATTGCACCTGTTCATGTCAGCAAAAGGCATACACAGTTCTTTTTTTCTAAACAGAAAAGCAAAAACATAGACATAAGGATCAGTAGAGAACATTTATTAAGCCCACCACCTTATCTCCATGTTAAAAACATGCCATTCTAATTTTATTTGGACAAAATCTTTCAATCTTACATACACAATGAATTGCATATAAAACAGCTTATACATACACCATATTTAGTTTGGACAAACGCAACAGAAGTAAAAACAAAAAAGTAATAGTGCATGAAGGGATAAGTCCCAGCAAAGATATCACGACGTAACCAACATCTACAAAACTAAAAGATTTGTAAGTCACCACCACACAAAGTCTTCCCTTATTTACTGGACTTACAGAACGCAAGTACCTCTTATGCACAGTACATGTCGTGTCTGGCCCTGAGGGCGCAACACCCAATCTACTACTAGTAACAACCAGGTCCACACAGTCTGGCTGGTGATCACCCCATAGCATGGAACTGATACATTCAATGCATCCATCCTTCAAAAAGAATATAAACAAGCTGCCATCGGATCAAAGCACCCGCTGAATCCATTAAATCTTTTCAGGCATCCCTGCATTTACAGGAATTGTATGGCTGGTGTCTACTCGATTGTGAATAGCTTATTTAATTTAGCAATTGTGGATCAATGTTACCTGTTTTAGTGCAAATGAAAGTGACAACAGGTGCACTGGAGAGGCAACAGCAAGACAACCCCCAAAAAGGGAATGGTTTAGCAGGTGGTGGCCACAGACAATCCCTCTCCCCTTATCCTTCTTGACTGATTCTTCTCTAGTTTTGCTAGTGTCCTTGTCACAACTGATAACATGAGATGGTAAATACAATTAAATCCAACAAAACAATTTACTTGTCTACACTGACTGGCAAGTCAATTGAATTTTTTATTTTATTTAACCAAGTAAACAGGCTGAGTCAAGACAGAAGACACCTTGTTATGTAGGTTCTATATAAATAATTTAAAACAATTACAGATGTCCCAAAAGACCGAAGGCACTATAAGAAAGCATTTAAGAGGGCTTCTATTAGGCACCCCCTACCCGTTTAAGAGAGCAGTTTATTAGGTACCCCTCTACCTGCACAAGAATGGATCAATCCTACAGACAGTGAGTCATTGGGCCGGGCCATGCCTTGCTATAGAAGACATGCATCCAAGGATTCAGTTAATGTCCTTCTGAATATTAGAATGAGCAAATTATGTGACTTAAGCAACTACAGGTTCCTGCTCATTATTCTGGACTAACAAAATGTTCTGTAATTTAAATGAACTTGACTGTCAGAGTCAGAATGGTACGAAAAACACAAGGAAATCGATTGCTCAATTTTTTTTTAACGAAGATCAAATATCCGTATAAAAATATGTATAAAAAAAAAAGCTACAAAAAACTTTTCAGCGGTTGTACTTTCTCAAAACACTGTTTGAAGCTTGGAAATTGAACTTAGTCTTATAATGTCTAAAAGAACATTCATCTATATTTACATGGCCTAATTTTCACTCTTTTGTGCTTGTAGTTTATTTAGCGAATAGTTATTTTGTTTAGTCACAGACAAAAGCTGATTTAACCATAAACTGACAATGTCCCTTTAATGGCCTGTTACAGTAAGACCTCACTGAACGATTCAGATCATGGAGATATTATATTTGTCTTGGTAAAATATTTTATGAATTCTGGAAGTTATGCAAGAGCAACACCCTGAAATGAAGCAGTGAAAGAAACTCAATTTGAGTTATCAGGCCATGCAAGTCTGTGATTAGGAAAATCTGCCACTCGAAGTTGAGAAAGGTTTGTAATGCTTGATTAGGAGTGATCCTTAAGTACATAATGTCTACAGGGTAAAGAAGCCTATCAACTCTCCATTGGTAGGTGACTCAGCACTATTAAATGTGGATGAGCTTATAGGACGGCATGTCTTCATTGGCCGACGCAAACCTCCAGAACAGGAAGAAACGTATGAGACTGGTCACGATGCCAGGCATATTGGGAATCTATAAAAAACACACACGCACGCACGCACGCACACACAAACATTGGTGTTATATTTTATTTACAATGACTCACCAGTCAATTCAATCTAGCCCCTACTCCATCACAAACATGGACACACACAATCATTTGATTATCCTAGCAAATTATATTTGAAAAACTAACAACACAAACAATGATTCATAAGTTGGAGCCATATACTTTTATTTCAAAGCTATACATTTTGAAACACAAAACCTTTTATCGAGTCGTGCGATTCTTTCTGCAAAATTAATGTTTCAAAATAATTGACACTCCTTAAGAACATTTAAAAGAAATCCACAAAGTGTGTTATGGATTGTTTTATTTCTAAGGCCTTAAGCATCACAGAATATGTTGTTTTGTGATTAGTGGAGCCTAACAGTATATTGTGGTGTCTGGTACGGCCCGACGAGATACGGCCAAGGCCTTCAAGATGAGCCTGACGCCATCCTAAGTCTTGTGACTGGTAAGTAGTGCTGTATTGTTATGATATTAACGGTTTTTAGTTGGACTCTCATTTCCAGGTATTGTATTGATCTTTTTCACCCGTTCCTGTTGCATACATAAAATCCATTCATCACCATTCAGAAACCCAAAGTGTCTCTGGAAGTAGAACAATGTTGGCTGGCCTACACAGATCAGGTACAGGATATATTAGAAAAATTATAAACTGTCAGGCCACTAATCCAAAATCCAAAAGTCAGGAACCGTTGCAAATTTACCAGGAGGACACACGTGCATATTATCCCCAATGGACCAGGAGGACACACGTGTATATTATCCCCAATGGACCAGGAGGACACACATGTATATTATCCCCAATGGACCAGG
>JACXGK010014039.1:0-12096 GCA_016801125.1 Novumbra hubbsi
CCTGTGACTGTCAGTTTATACTGAGGCTCCAGAACCTGTGACTGTCAGTTTATACTAAGGCTCCTTTTTTCTTTCTACCTTCTGCTCCTGTCCCTCACCCCCCTTCCTCCCTGTCTCCCCATGTCTCTGTGTTTTCTCCCAGTGTAGTCCTGTGTTGTCTCTCTATACAAGTCATTTAACAGTCAGAACTGTAATACTTTGTAATGGACAAAGCAATGTTTCCCACCGATTCATAAAAAGGCACCTGTCCTGGCCTTGATGTCTGTCAGATGACATTAGAAGCCCTCCACACCTCAACCATCCAATCCACATCTCTTATTTAATGAGGCCAAGGCATTAACCAGTGAACTACCGCAAACTACCCTTGTCCCCTGTCCACACATCACCATCCCTCCACCTTCAATCCCTCCATCACTCTACCCGTCTATCCCTCCACCCCTCATTCACTCTATCTCTCCATCCTTCCAACCTCTCTCCCCAAATATCTCCCTCTTTTTCTCCCTCTCTTTCACCCTCTCTCTCCCTCTCTCTCCCTTTCTCCCCTTCTCTTCCTTCCTCTCTCCCTCTCTCTCCCCCTTTCTCTCCCTTTCTTCCGTTCTCTTTCTCTCTCCCCCTCCATTTCTTTCCATAAGTGTTCATTAACCTGCAATGTATTCTGAATGGGGCCTGTGTTGCAGGTATTAACAGGGAGATTGTCCCTGCTGCAGTTGTGATTGAAATGTTTATCCTGTGTTATCTGGACCTTAGGAATGGCTGGTGTGTGTGTGTGCATGTGTAGTTAGGAGCCAGATGGTTGATAGGTTGTACTCGACAGGAGAGGTGAATTTGGCACAGTGATGATGAGAGGTGAGAGTCAGGAGCAGTTGTCTCCCACACACACACAGACAGACATGCTCACGTGCACACAAACACGCGCTAACACGCACACACTCTTACTTTCATGACCTTGTCTCAGGCTGTAGACCAGCGCAGGGCACCAGTGGAGCGAGTCATTGAGGACCAACAGATTTATGCCCGAGGACCGGTACAGTTGGGTTGTGTTGGTCTGGGATCCCGGAGGCCTTTTGGCCATTCATCACTCTTCTATCAACGGGCAAAAGATGGGGATCTCAATGGTGTATACATGGTGTATAAAACTGTAGCAGCTAATGGTTCTCTCTCTCTCGTTCCAGGTTTGACATCAGCGAAGAAGACTCACACATGTAAGTCCTCATGTCTTGAACTCACTTTCCGCAGAAGCCAGTCGGTTTGCCGGAGAGTGTGGCACCGACAGGGCCCCGGTGTCGGACGATTAAAACCGCCCGTGTTCCTGTACAAGGCCAGACAATCAAACCCCCGTGATTTTGTCGAGGCGGACGCCATCTCCCGATCCCCGAGCGGGACTATTATCAGCACACGTCCGTGCTTCAGCTCTGTGGCTCGGTGTGTTAATGATGGTGATGATGATGGACGAAGTGGACGGGTCTAAGTGGCCTGGGAGAGTGAGTTGGAGGAGTGAGTTGGAGGAGTACCGCCGCACTAATAAGGCACACTGGCAGCTCTTGCGGTGTAGTCGAGGCAGGAGAGGAGAGGAGTTGGGGGTTTCCTTTGTGTTCTCTCTTCTCAGTGTTCAACAAGAGCCACCCAAGATCGTATGCCTTATTGCGGGATAGTGCTCGTTTATCGTGCGCGTACATGTTGTGAGTACATGGTTCGTGAAAGGTAGTGCGAGTATATATAGTATATGGTGTGAGTGGATGGAGCGAGTTTATGGTGCGAGTTTATGGTGTGAAGCTTCAAGGTCCCATTGAACAGAGAGAACATAAGAAAAAGCAACATTACCATTATACAATGCAGAAGAAGGCCTACTCCAGACATTGGAGGGAAGGCCTACTCCAAACATTGGAAGAAGGCCTACTCCAGACATTGGAAGAAGGCCTACTCCAAACATTGGAAGAAGGCCTACTCCAGACACTGGAAGAAGGTCTACTCCAGACATTGGAAGAAAGCCTACTCCAGACATTGGAAGAAGGCCTACTCCAGACATTGGAAGAAGGACTACTCCACACATTGGAAGAAGGCCTACTCCACACATTGGAAGAAAGCCTACTCCAGACATTGGAAGAAGGCCTACTCCAGACATTGGAAGAAGGTCTACTCCACACATTGGAAGAAGGCCTACTCCAGACATTGGAACAAGGTCTACTCCACACATTGGAAGAAGGACTACTCCAGACATTGGAACAAGGTCTACTCCACACATTGGAGGGAAGGCCTGTTGATGCAATTGTGCAGTTTCTGTACAGATTATCTCCCTGTAAGATTTCCATTCTGTTCATACGTTTTATCCCTTGCAATCCTCTTTGGACCAGCATAGAAAGGAGGCATTGTGCCATTCCTCGGTTGCATATAAATAGCAGGTTTTTATTCATCAATCACAGAGTTCACATTGATCAGAATTTTGAGTCGTCCACAAGAGCTGGCCCCGTCGGCCTCCCTTCCGTGATCCTTCAATCCGTGACGTCACATCCTGTCTTGATTGTCCACGGGCAGGCCCCTGGAATGTCTGGAAAATTGCGAATCGGAGGGACGAATCCAGTAGAATGTTCTGTTCTGCGGGTTTAAATAGAACAGGCCAACGAATGGGCTCTTAAACAGAACACAGGCGTGAGTCATTTCTGATTGGGAGAGGGTGGCACGGTGACATGACTCATGGAGAACGTCTTGTCGTTGATGTAATACATGTGAGTCGTGTGGCGTTTCAATCCCATCGTCTACATTCACTATCCTCATCATCGTTTTGGATTTAAAGTTGAACTGACAGCGTTTTAAATTCCTTGAATTCTGAAGCCGACATGCAACCGATATTCATTTTCAACACAAAACAATTTCCCGTATTAAGACACAAAACGAGTTCTATAAAACACCTACAGTGGCAGTACTGAGGGACCCCCCCCCCCCCATTACATTTTAATGAAAGGAAGAGGGTGAGAATTGTGAACTGGGTGGTTTCCACGGAGCGATATCCAGAAATCACCAGCGATCAGGTTGGTCGGTCGGTTTTTCCTGTGTGTTCAGTATTAACTTGTCACAATGGCTTCATGTTCCCTGGGTCTTGACTCTCACAGATGTTGTTCTGTGTGTTCAGTATTAACTTGTCACAATGGCTTCATGTTCCCTGGGCTCTGACCCTCACAAATGTTGTTCCTGTGTGTTCAGTATTAACTTGTCACAATGGCTTCATGTTCCCTGGGCCCTGACCCTCACAGATGTTGTTCCTGTGTGTTCAGTATTAACTTGTCACAATGGCTTCATGTTCCTTGGGCCCTGACCCTTACAGATGTTGTTCCTGTGTGTTCAGTATTAACTTGTCACAATGGCTTCATGTTCCTTGGGCCCTGACCCTTACAGATGATGTTCCTGTGTGTTCAGTATTAACTTGTCACAATGGCTTCATGTTCCCTGGGCCCGGACTCTCACAGATGTTTTTCCTGTGAGTTTAAATGGAGGAAATGTGCACATGCCTTTTTACTGAGCTTTCCAGAGCATCTCAAAATGTTTAACAAGTTCAAGGTTTTTCCAAATCATCTTAATTAGGCTAAGAGGTTTATGCTTTTCCCAAGCATCTCAACACATTTATTGAGTTAAATGATTTTCCAGAGCATCTTAGCATATTAAATATATACAAGCTTTTCCAGAGATCGACAAAAGGAAAATCAACTGAAAACCGTCTAGAGCATTGGAACAGTAAATGGAAGTTTGTTGTTTCTAATCCCAGAGCCGACAAAGGTTTTGTTCTGTCACTGACCAGTAACCCTAATTGCTCCCAGGTTATTGCTGTGAATTTGAATCTTGTACTTGGTAAAATAACCTTTATTTCAGGGCATTCCAAAAAAAAAAATATAATTCTTCTGTACATTTTGGATGTAGGATTTGCCCCTGTTTGTATTGAATAATATTTGGCAAAACACACACACACACACACACTCTCTACAGCATCAGAATAGCCTGAAGCTGATGTCTTCTGTTGTTATTATTTATTTAGCTAACATTTGTTTGAAGTTGTTTACCGGTAATCAGCTTGTTGACTCCCTGGATCCAGAGCTGTAGGGATTTTGTCTGTTGGTTTTAGTCTGGTGAGATGTGTGATAAGTAGCTTGTTAGCTACTAAGTATTATGAAGCAGCTCTAGAACCACACGTAGAACCACACGTAGAACCACACGTAGATACCTTGTGGTCCTGATTCTAAGTGTCAGGTATGTCTGTTTGCCCTTTCTTCTGTCACGTTGGGTCAGCGTAGTGAGATACCTTAGTTGTCCATGCTCTGTCCATCTGCCTCTCCGTATTATTGAGAAGCCTTTGTTATGAAGGGTCATCACACAGGACTTGAAGATCTGAGACACATGATGAGGTTGCTATTTCATTCCGGTCAGGTAAGGCAACAAAGGCAGGCTGTCTAAATCCACGAGACAAGAATGCAAAGTCCCACTGAAACAGAAAGCTATTCAGAGTAGATTTTAATACTAAATAGTATTTATTATGATATGCGATCAGAGGGATAAAGAAAAAGAACAGAAATTACATAGATGCCCTAGGTTTTACGTCAATACTTTTAGACTATAATATCCGATGTGTGTCCAGGCCAAACATTAATGACACTCTTGAAAACTTTAATAAAATATCCAACCTAAAAATGACAGCCTGGCAGTGGAACTGAAACAATGAGATCCTGAATCGGAGACAGTGGCTTAACCAACTCAGTCATTGCTGTACACAACCCCAATGCCCGTTGCTAGCTTGTTTTTACATTTTGTTCTGTCACAATTTTCACACTTACCTTTTTACAATCATGGGCAGGTTTGTTCTGTCAGCTGTTCTCTCTGGCAGAACACACTGTGCCAGGTTAGGGTTAGGGTTAATCTTCAGTTATATATCCTAAATCATCTTATGGGTCCGTGTTTATGAGAAGAGATTGGACCCTTAAAGAAGAGCTCCACCCTCTACTTCCTGGACTGCAGGCAAACAAAGTGGTACATTTTGAATATACATTGTGTACACTGTGAAATCAACATTGTTACGACTCGCTAGTAAAGCTAATAATTTGAATTTAGTTGTATATAATGGAGAGAGCATGGACGTAGCTAACAGAAGAAGCATGCACGTAGCATACACGTAGCATACACGTAGCATACACGTAGCATACACGTAGCATGCACTGCAATGAGCTAGATGCAGTGGAAATGTATTTTCCCACAAGAATGTGTCTTATATTGTTTTGACCGTGTCATAACACCAATCCCGCCAGGATCTCCAATCCTTCTATTTGGCAAGGATGTGACAACCACCTGACGGTCAAAACTGAAACAAACAAACAGATCAAAATCTCTGTCCAAAATACACAAGCGTATTATTGTGAAAGGAAGATTCTATTTTATCACTTACTTCAATGTTAACACATTATGAATAGCGATCAGTTTAGCACAACCCCTTGTATTAACAAAGTACACATCATAACCAGGAACTCGAAAATGACACCATGCAAAACATGGGCCGTCAGAGGAGACAGAATGCTCTAAATGTAATGCCAGGTATTAATCTCCTACAATTTTAGGAAGGAAATGCAGTATTTCTAGAAATCTCTGTCGAGGAGAAAATGTGATTTCATCTATGAGAAAAAATAGAGAGAGTGTACCTTGCAACCGCTTAGGTCTTGCTCTGTCATTATGTAATAGAGACAGTAGCTCACACTATGTCACATACACAACCCCTGTATATTTCATTTCTGATTAGTTTCTGCTTTTATTTTCCTTTCATATTTATATATTTTTGGTGTGTTTTGTTGGTTTTTTATAATATGTTTGCTTTGTCAGAAAAGGATTTCCATCACTTAACCATGACGAAATTGAGGCTAGGTGCGATTTAGATGTCCGTCCCTGGCAGCGGGCGGTATTGGATATAGTTACACACACACACAACCACGCAGACACACACTTTACCTTAACACAGACACACAATTTACCTTAACACAGACACAAAATGTTTCCTTTGACTATGCGGTTTGCTGCTAAGTCAGTTCTGTGAGTCGAATCCCAGGTTAGCGTAGTGTTTCAGCATTACATAATTCATATATTTGGATCTAGTTTACCTGACATCAGGGCTGAGACAATCAATATGAGATAAAGAGAGAGAGAGAGAAACTTTCCTTTTGCTCTGTCTACTCCGGAGATTGGGGGGGAAATAAAGTACAGGGTTAGAGGGAGTAAAGTGCAGGAGTAGATATAGTAAATTACCAGGGTAGAGAGAGTGAAGGAGAGGAGGCAGAAGAGATAAGGTAGAGTGAGGATGAGGGAGTCCGCCTCTTTTCTCTTTTCTTCTTGAAGGGTCCTTGAGCATCATTAACACCCAGCAGTAGCGGCTTAGACTCCGGTGTGATTAAGCATAAGGTGGTCTAATGACATGGAGCCAAGGATAACTCATTGAAAGATCAAGCTAATTCCTCACCTGGTGTCAACGGCAACAGAAAGAGGGCGAGCTAAACCGCCAAGTGAATTTGCTGCTAGTTAGCTGTGTGGTTTTCAACTGTATTTCTTGTGTCTGGTCTTACGGAAACTCTTGCTTCTGCCAAAAACACACTTTGTAAATTAATAATACATATTGGCATTTTGTGACCATATTCATGTACATCCCTGGTTTCCACAAAGTTGGGACACTGCGTAAAATGCAAATGAAGGGTTAGGGACATATAGACTTGCCCTGCCCCATGGGACAATATACTTGCTGTGCCCCTTGGGACTATAGACTTGCTGTGTCCCTTGGGACAATAGACTTGCCCTGCCCCTTAGGACAATAGACTTGCTGTGCCCCTTGGGACAATAGACTTGCTGTGCCTCTTGGGACAATAGACTTGCTGTGCCTCTTGGGACAATAGACTTGCTGTGCCTCTTGGGACAATAGACTTGCTGTGCCTCTTGGGACAATAGACTTGCTGTGCCCCTTGGGACAATAGACTTGCCCTGCCCCTTGGGAAAATAGACTTGCTGTGCCCCTTGGGACAGTAGACTTGCCCTGGCCCTTGGGACAATAGACTTGCCCTGGCCCTTGGGACATATATACTTGCCCTGGCCCTTGGTACAATAGACTTGCTGTGCCTCTTGGGACAATAGACTTGCTGTGCCTCTTGGGACAATAGACTTGCCCTGCCCCTTGGGAAAATAGACTTGCTGTGCCTCTTGGGACAATAGACTTGCTGTGCCCCTTGGGACAATAGACATGCCCTGCCCCTGTGCCCTACCGGCTCAACATGGGGGTAGGCTGTGCCAAAATACCACTATTTTGGGACAATATTGTGTCTACATTTGCTCTGATTACTTCCAGGGATAAACAACGCTCTGAAATGTGTGCACATGTCTTTGTTAATGAGTAGAGTGTCTTTCTGTTGGCATGAATGGAGATCATGTCTCAACATGTCCCAGTGGTGCTCCAGTCTTGTCCTGTACATCAGCTGGTATGTTACTGTCTTGCTGAGGTACACACACAAACACCCATTCCCTGTTCATGGTTCCTTATAGAAGACATTTCACATTTTAAAATGTTTCAATAATTCAGCAGATGCTATTATTCACAGCGACTTGTGTTGCGTGAGTACATTATTATAGTTATTTTTCTGTCCTGGTCCTCTGTGGGAATCAAACCCACAACCCTTGTGCTGTAAGAACCGTGCACTGAACCTAAGCTACATAGGACCCAACTAACTTAGTACATATAGCCTTGGCTAAGACAATTCGGCGGGAGGTCCAACGTTGACAGACAACACACGTAATGTCCAATGAGTTACATCACTGTCCTTGTGTCCAAGAGCATGGAGGGATACATTCGCCCAGGTTTCACTAATTCATGCAGTGGGAGTCAGCATCCCCATCGTACATCACAGCATGGTGTTGTCCACAAATGGACCCGCTATAGCTAGTCTACATCCTGCTTTTCTATTTTGGATCCAGTGGCCAGAGCTAATAAAGAGGTGGTGTGATAGACTTATAAAAGGGTCTCATCAAGGTGCAGGCTGACAACATGCAACCTGGTTCTGAAGGTTCTCTTAGTGACCTACCTGGCAACCTGGTTCTGAAGGTTCTCTTAGTGACCTACCTGGCAACCTGGTTCTGAAGGTTCTCTTAGTGACCTACCTGGCTACGTCGTTCTGAAGGTTCTCTTAGTGACCTACCTGGCAACCTGGTTCTGAAGGTTCTCTTAGTGACCTACCTGGCAACCTGGTTCTGAAGGTTCTCTTAGTGACCTACCTGGCAACCTGGTTCTGAAGGTTCTCTTAGTGACCTACCTGGCTACGTCGTTCTGAAGGTTTTCTTAGTGACCTACCTGGCTACGTCATTCTGAAGGTTTTCTTAGTGAGCTACCTGGCTACCTCGTTCTGATGGTTCTCTTAGTGAGCTACCTGGCTACTTGATTTAGAACGTTCTCTTAGTGAGCTAGCTGGCTACCTGGTACTTAAGGTTATGTTACTGACCTTCCAGGCTGCCTGGATCTACAGTTTCTTCAGAGCAAAGTTGTACCCTAACAGATGTGTTTTAAAGCGGATTTAAACTGTTAGGGGCTGGCTAGGAGGATAGGTCATTGGGGGCATGGAAATGCAGTGCATATAGCTGCTATTGTATCCTCATGGAGAAAGAACCAATAGATTGTAGAAGAGAAAAGAGAGGGAGAAGTAAAGAGGAGGTGAATGGAAGGACACGATAGAGGAGAGATGAAGGGGAGCAGAGAGGAGGTTAGTGAGATGGGGGAGTAAATGGAGCGGAGGAATAAAAGATGGAAAAGAGTGTGACAGAGAGAAAATGTCCAACATCTGTCCGACAGAATAACTGTGTGTGTGTGTATGTGTGTGTGTGTGTGTGGCAACGCTTGATGCGTGCTGGGGGAGGGGAGGGGAAGAAGCTATAGCGTGTGTTGGATTGCCTGAAGATGGCCCCTCCATCTTGTACAGAAGGTGCTTTCTCCCTGGCGCTGGTCAGATTGCCCGTTGTTTTTTTAATGGCGCCAGCTATCTGCCATATGAGCCCACCCATGGCACGATGAAATATGTATGGGAGTGAAAACGCCTAATGGCTGCGTCCGACCTCACCGCCTTGCCAGGCAGGTTCCGTGAATTCACTCAGTCCAGGATGCATTATCGGATCCACTCTAGAATTCACTATAGAATCCACTTTGGAATTAATTATACAATCCACTCAGAATGTCAGACCGCAATTCAAACTGAACGCTGTATGGCAGGAGGCAAGGATTGTTTCCCAAAAGAATGTGTGGAGCTTTTCAACCTTCACGAAGACAAGTGACCCGGTTCAACGGCCACCGGTGGCAAACATTTACGTATCACACCGAAGTCTCCCGTTGAAACGGAACAACTTTAGACAACATTTCTCTGCCTCTTCCAATACCTGTAAGTCACGGGAAGTAAAGTGATCTACGGAGCCAGCGAGGTACAGTACCCGCTGGGCTATGGTGAAGTTGTAGAGGAGTGCGTTGAACAACAGCACACTGGGCTATACATCACTCCGCCATAGGGGGTCTACCTCCTAATGAAGTCCATTTGTTAACATCCCGGAAAAGGCCATGTTCCGCCGGTAACCTTTCCAACGCGCGCCACCCGAGCGCCCGCAACGCCTCCCGGACGGAATCATGGGAAGTCAAAATAAATAAACCCCTCGTCGCCGTGGCCCCATGCTCCGTCATCCTCCTCATCATCATCATCATCTCTTGGTCTCCACTCGCGTCTACGTCAGGCAGACCCTGCTGGGTGCCTGAACGTCCGGTTGTTCACGGGTAAGGGTCCTCGTTACCGCAGGCGGGGAGAGGGAACGAGAGGGCGAGGGGGAGATGAGCGCGGACGAGAAGAGACGGAGCGAGGCCTGCCCTAATTTACACCCGTCTATCTGTTAGGGGGGTTGGGGATATTGTATGGGTTGCCAAATAATGACTTATGAGGGCACTGTTCCAGTTAGGCACGTTGCCAGATAATTAGGGTTCAGATGGCTGTAGTTCACAGTAACCTCACCCCACTGTGATTGGCTGATGCTGCCTGCCTGTGGGTCGCCCAGGAGGCTAGGTGGGGCAGCTGCTACCCCTGTTCTGGAGCCACTGTCTTACCCCCATCTCTTCTGCCCAAGGCCCCTCTGCCCCTCCCCTTCCCCTCTCTCCCTCTCTCCTTATCTCCCCCTTCTCTCCTACTCCCTCTCCTCCTCTGCCCCGGCCCGTCATATAGGGGAACAGATTGCCTGGGATGCCGGGGGCATGTACTGACAAGTCTGAGCTAAATACCGTTGTGCATTTTCCCATAATCAAATTAGTCTATGGTTGTAGTTGAGGATTATTCAAAGGCAATCAACGGTTCGTGATGGTGGGATGTTTTCATGTGTACATGCTGAATATAATTAAATTCAGAGGGGGGGAAAAGATCCTGCTCTTTCTGTTTAAAGTGTACCGCTAACGTGTTCGTGATTCTCACGCGCTGCAGAGTGGTCGGTCGTGGGCTGACGCCGTTCAACGTTAGTCGTATGGCTCAAACTACGTGCAGGCGGATGTGGCCGCCTGATATTGGTGTTCGTTGTTTCCCCGGCGTTAACATGGTGGCTCGGCGGCTCTCCCCCGGGGGGAGGTGTTCTGTGAGCTCACGTCGACATGGCGAGGCGGGCACACGGCCCACGGAGAGGCCTCTCTGAAGAGCTCATCCGTGGCTTGGCTCTGCCTTGCTCTGAGGCAGCCGTCATCCCATCGGAGGCCCTCAGTCCATCCGTGTGGTGGAGGGCAGACTGCTGCCACGTTGTGTCTACGAGCTTGGCTTTTGTCACACGGTTTTGATTGGACAGCCGCCACATGAGATGGCCGTTTCCCAACTGACATAGCGCTGAGTGTATGTCTGACTTTGTTCAGTATTAACACTTCTGTTGTCATTTGATTGTATGTCAAATATAATTTTTTACTGGGGAGAGAATAGTTCCCATCAATTGTATCATTGATTCAAGAAATCACCTAACTTGCCTTTCAGAAGAATATAGATACGACAAAAATTTAAAAAATGTGACCATAGTGAGGAAGAATTTTGTTGCATGTGTAGATCTTAGGGAATTATGGGAAAAGTACCTGAGTCCTATAATCCTGATTTCCTTTCTAAGAATGTTGGGATCCTGGCAATCCTGGCTTGCTGATTAGCATACGTAGCAACGATTATTCACAGATCCTACAAAAGTATAAATGAAGTGATTCGGTGTGGATGGTCCGTCCTCAAAGACACTCATGAACCGGCAGAAGGTGCCTTTTACAATCAGACACAACTGTGGTTCACTTTTGGGTCTCGAAGTTGGAGATTCACACTTTGAATCTCCAATGGTTTTTGGTTAGTTTGGTTCATTTTCAGACCTTCTGGAGGACCGATGATCCCCTCTCTCTCATGTGATCGCAGGCACATGAAGCCGCTCACCCAAAACACCCATCACTACCGTGGAATTCCTGTTGGAATCTATCCAGAGTTTCGATAGATGACAGTAGAATTATTTTCCACCCGCAACCCAAACAGAACCGTTTTAACTAGAACATCTATTTGAGTAACGTGTGCAAATTAAATTTTAACCGACTGATTGGATTAGTAAAAAAAAAAGTGATATTTATCATTATATGTAGCATTGTGCGAGTTATACAATCAGGGTACCCACTAGGACGTAATTAAAGACAATACAGTGGAGCATGCTGGGAATGTTGAAACACTGGCTTTGCTTTTGACTGTGAATGTTTTGCTCTGCAATAAAGGTAGGCGCCGGTTCTAACACGGCTCTGTCCCTGCTGCCAACTCAGACACAAGACAGAGTGCAGGGCCTGTGTGCTACAAACCTCAGGTACTGTGTGCTACAAACCTCAGGCACTGTGTGCTACAAACCTCAGGTACTGTGTGCTACAAACCTCAGGTACTGTGTGCTACAAACCTCAGGCACTGTGTGCTACAAACCTCAGGTACTGTGTGCTACAAACCTCAGGTACTGTGTGCTACAAACCTCAGGTACTGTGTGCTACAAACCTCAGGTACTGTGTGCTACAAACCTCAGGTACTGTGTGCTACA
>JACXGK010014040.1:0-12096 GCA_016801125.1 Novumbra hubbsi
ACCCCCCCCCCCCCACCCGGCCCCAGTCCAAGATAAACAACAGCAAAATAAAAAGTAAAAACAGTCCAAGGAAATTTAGCTTCAAGTTTGTAAAAATGCTTACATCACATTTCATTCCGTCCTAGCTGAAGACACCGAAAATCCATTCTTTGTTCGTTGGGAAAGTTCCAGAATGTCTTCAATACGTGTCTGTGCAGCCTCTGTGACCCGCCGCAGGTCAGAGGTCAGCTTTGTACCCCACCGGCCTTTCCTGTCTTCATCGTAATCCTGTTCATCTTCAAAGCTGCTACTTTAAGACATGACTACCACGGAACACTGCCCTTCCATTTTGCAGTCATGTTAAGATATTACCATGGTCCATAAGGTGCTAGAGGCTATGGAAAATAATTCGTCAAGAACCATGGTAACAGGCTAGTACAGTTGGGATACATCGATAAGTAAGACTTTACAGACTTTTTCAGGCGGTATTCACTTTGTACTTATTAAGACTGACAGCAACTTGTATTTGCTGGTACCTGTTCAACTGGCTACTACCAAAATGTCTGTTTCCAATAGATCCCAAGGAAACCTGTAATTACCAATTTTAGGAAAATCTCATTTTAATCGAGGACTGTTCAATCATGTTTAACCCATTGTTGTCCTGTCCTTCCAGTTAGCTGTATTCCTTTCCACCGAAGCACTGGGTTTGCATGTAATATTTAAAACCAAATGTTCTTCTACCATTGTTTATACAGTATGTTGATAACGCTTGAGTTGTTCTGTTATTTAAATGAATACGATGTACAGGATGTTCCTTGTATTTTATGTATTATTAGCGTGTCTATGACACAAGTGTAAAGCAAGTGGCACTCCTACACTCCCGCTCTCTCTCACACACACACACACACACAGTGATTACTTCTACTGTTCAGATCTGTTTTTCTGTAATGTAAATTAATCAGAAGAGTTTGGCATTGAGAGTCTATGCCAAGTGTAAAGCAAGTGGCACTCCTACACTCCCGCTCTCTCTCACACACACACACACACACACACACAGTGATTACTTCTACTGTTCAGATCTGTTTTTCTGTAATGTAAATTAATCAGAAGAGTTTGGCATTGAGAGTCTATGGTATGTAGCCCCATACGATCAGATTTCATCCCGTCGAGTCAATCAGATTACAGGAGAGAGGAAGAGTGGTCCTTGCTGTACAATCCCATATATTACCATGACAGGATTGATGAGATGGTGTCACTGTCTGTTGAATCAATGTGGGAGGATTTGTGGACGGCTGTAGTCATTGGAGGACATGACAAGAGGACGGATGTAGGTTTATGATGACTTGACAAGAACGGCTGTAGGTATATGAGGACATGACAAGTGGACAGCTGTATGAATTAGATGACATACCAAGTGGACAAGCGTAGGTATATGAGGACATCACAAGTCAACGGCTGTAGGTATACGAGGACATGACAAGTGAACGACTGTAGGTATATGAGGAAATTTCAAGTGGATGGCTGTAGGTATGTGAGGACATGACAAGTGGATGGCTTTAGGTATATGAGGACAAGACAAGTGGACGGCTGTAGGTATATGAGGACATGACAAGTGGGCGGCTGTAGATACATAATTCTCCTCTAGAACCTACAGCTACTCACATACTGCCAGTAAAACACTAAGGTCTGTTCTCTTCCCCTCTCATAGTAAGCGCTATGTGAAAATATTCCCAGAAACCTGAACCCCAACTGAATCTTTGATACCAGACCGTCCAGATCAGACCAGATCACATGGGTCGAGTTCCACTACAAAAAGACAATAATATGTTCATTTCAGTCCTACTCAATCAGTTCAGTCAGCGGTGCAACAGGCAACAAGTCCTGAAAAGAGAATGGTGTCAGCCAAACAGATTTCATGAAAACATTTTACTTTGTTTTGATTGGGGAACCTGCGTTGAGCTGCTCCGATAGAAATCCAGGTCTTTGTCTGTAGAATAAATGCTTCCTGCAGTCGGCATGTTTCAACAGGCTACAGCATAGTGCGACACACTCTAACCAACCACAACAACATAGCCTCAGTAGCCAGTCACAGAGGGCTTCTCTTCATGAATGCTGTGGGAGAATGTCTTCTTCTGGGCAACACACATACAGAAACAACAATACGTACACACACACCTTGTCAACCAATGTCATTCCAAAGGTCTTTTTACTCTTTCTTTTACTTTTGTATTCTTCCATATTCCCTCACAACATCAGACCCCTTCATCCCCTTCCCGCCCGGACCTCCCAGGGCTGGTTGGCACGGCGACACTCATGGGAAGGCCGCTGCTAGGAGATTGCAAGGGTGGCGAGGAGGAGCATCGCTATGGTGACGAGGAGGCGATCCTTGGATGGGCTGGTTCCACTGACACTCTTCTCCAGTTTTGGGACAAAAGGGTTAAAATCATCTGCACAGAGACGGAGAGAGAAAAAGTTAGATATGAATTTGTGAGAGCAGAACCAGTCCAGCTGGTGGCAGCCAGCCACTGGAACAATGGGGGAGTGGGTGACCACCCATCCAACATATTCAAGTATGAACTAACTGTAGCCTCCTCTCAGCTACTGTGAGGGGAGAGTCGCCAAGAGAAAGTGCATTTGGCTGAGCTGATCACGCAACACTCCCACTGACGAGGAAGCAGAGGTGAAACATGGCGTACTCAACACTTCTCGAGCACACCGGCAGACACCCAAACACGCACTCACACTGACACACAAATGCCCTAAGATGTTAAGGGAACAGTGTACTCACACACAATAAGATGTTAAGGGAACAGTGTACTCACACACACTAAGATGTTAAGGGAACAGTGTACCCACACACACTATGATGTTAAGGGAACACTGTACTCACACACTAAGATATTAAGGCAACAGTGTACTCACACACACACTAAGTTGTTAAGGGAACAGTGTACTCACACACACACTAATATATTAAGGGAACAGAGTACTCACACACACTACGATGTTAAGGGGACAGTGTACTCACACACACACAAAAATTTTAAGGGGACAGTGTACTTACACACACACTAATATGTTAAGGGAACAGTGTACTCACACAAACTACGATGTTAGGGGGACGGTGTACTCACACACACACTAAGATTTTAAGGGGACAGTGTACTTACACACACACTAATATGTTAAGGGGACAGTGTACTCACACACACTAATATATTAAGGGGACAGTGTACTCACACACACTTATATATTAAGGGAACAGTGTACACACACACACTAATATATTAAGGGAACAGTGTACTCACACACACTAAGACCCTTATTACCAGAACAATGCATCAGCACCGCAGGGAGGACGAACAATCTTCATTATTAAAGTGTTGCTATTGTCTGAACATAATGACACACACACACGGACACATGGACACGGACATACACACATGTACACCTGGCTCAGTGCTATAAATAGCTGTTAATAGTCTGGTGTGTTTGGGAATGACGCATGTGAGGTCAGTCTCGGAAAACTCATGGCATGTCTAGTGACATGCTCAGACAGAGTAACACGCCCTTAGTTTTATAGCAACTTGAGTAATGAGAGGGGAAGTACCTGTAGGTTCAGTCTAGCTGTAGACAAAGTCTGCTGCATTGCACTGTTTTGGATTTGAGGTATGATGGAGTCTCTTTTGATAAATGGGCAAAATAACTGTCAACTGAATAGAAAACGTATTGAGCAATCCTCATCTCTGTTCCATAATCTGGTCAAAGGTTGTTTAGGTTTCTATCCTTGTAGGATGGCAATAACTAAAACATTTTGGTTAATCATTGATAGCAAATAAATGTATTACACCGATCAGCAGTTGTATCAGCTAAACTAGCCAGCTGAAGGCACTGACAGACTAATAGCAGAGCTTCATGCTTATTATTTTGTCGTAGGTTACAAAATCACTGTGTTCGAATAGATTTAGTATAAGAAAGCCCCCATTTAAGAAATCAGAACATTACTGGGTTAAACGCGTTGTATTACGTAATGAAGTGACATTGGCCTCTCAGGTGGGCCATGGTCTATTGTCCTGCACAGCAGAGAAGAAGAAATGCTGTGCTCTGAACTGGGGGTTCCAGGGTTGTAAATATCCACAACCAATTGTTCCCTTTAGACGTAGGCTTAAAGAGTCACACATGGCTGTGAATGGGTTAAAAACAGTTTGACTGTTCCGTGACCGTGGGGTGTGTGTTGGTTTAGTGTTTGAGGCACTGGGTGCAGACACTGTTTCTTTGGCCTTGCGGGGGAATCTTGTTATGATGTTGGTGCCAGCAACCATAGGTGTGGAGAATCTGAAAGGACCAGTTCTGGAACGTGTGCTTGTCACGCACACACACGCCTCAGACACATAAACACATCAGGCACACACACGCCTCAGACACAAACACACATCAGGGACACACACACCTCAGACACATACACACATCAGGCACACACACGCCTCAGACACATACACACATCAGGCACACACACGCCTCAGACACAAACACACATCAGGCACACACACACCTCAGACACATACACACATCAGGCACACACACGCCTCAGACACATACACACATCAGGCACACACACGCCTCAGACACAAACACACATCAGGCACACACACACCTCAGACACATACACACATCAGGCACACACAAGCCTCTATGATTGAGAGCAGATTTTGCACAAGGGTGTGTTTCTGTTTTTGTATATTTCTGCAGTGCACAACCTTTGTACACAATTTGGTTTTAAGCACCAGATGACCTACACACCTCACACACACACACACCTCAGACACATACACACATCAGACACACACACACCTCAGACCCACACACACACACCTTAGACACATACACACATCAGACACACACACACACACACCTCAGACACATACACACATCAGACACACACACACACACCTCAGACACAAACACACATCAGACACACACACACACTTAGACACATACACACATCAGACACACACACCTCAGACACATACACACATCAGACACACACACACACACACCTCAGACACATACACACATCAGACACACACACACCTCAGACACATACACACATCAGACACACACACACACCTCAGACACATTCACACATCATACACACACACACACACACACACACACCTCAGACACATACACACATCAGACACAAACACACACACATCCTTTTAATAAGGATTAATCAGAGACTGATGAGACAGCTTAGACATCCACAGGGGTTGTAGTTTTTATGTGTGTGTGTGTGTCGGTAATTGCTTTACCCAGTTGGACTGAACCTGACCATTATTCTGCTTGACGTATGCTTTAATAGAAATCGCCTCCCTTACCTACGTGTGCCGTTAGTGGGCTGTGTGTGTGTTCGTGTGAGAATGTGGTGTGTCTATATGAATGAGGTGTGTGTGTGTGCACACGTCCTCCATCCCTGGTTATGAAAGGTGCGTGACAGATGACATATCATATGATCATATCACAGTGCAATAAAATGTATTTGGGATTTCATTAAACCCCAATTAGCCATTGTAGCACAGCTCATGAGACCTAAATACAATTACTCTAAGCGCTTAGTAACTACGTAAAGTAATTACGCATTTGCACTTTCAGCCTGTATTTATATTAACACTGTATATCAACTGCTCATTAAACAGCGTAAACTATATACATTTGCGTTGAATTTGATTTAATGTACTGTGTTTTGGGAAGGTCAACAGAACCCCTGAAAAGTCTTAAAAACATTCCACAAACCAAATGGTAATATACAAATTCAGAAAATTCTAGACCAATAGCAATCAATCTTGGATAGACTGTCGCACCAAATTCAACCAATGAGCTGACCAAAAGATTTACAGGCTTCTCTGCCCACAATTAAATTTATATTTTAGTCATTCAGCAGACGTTGTGAACCACAGCCATTTACAGTTAGTGCATCCATTTTAAAATCCACAATTCCATAACTCCCTAATGCAGTAGATCACTGGCTATTCGTTTTAATGCAGTAGATCACTGGCTACTTGTTTTAATGCAGTAGATCACTGGCTACTATTTTTAGCTGGTCATTAGCTTTAAAACAACTGTGTCAATTACAGTCCTAGTACTACAGGGGTCTGTTTATACAGCCAAACAAAACCTTTCAGTTGTGAAATGACCCATCAAACCAAAACTCTCTCCGGGACAAATGCAGCCAAGCAATGTGGAAATGCACAAGTCAAGGGGCAGAAAGAGACTGGACAAACAAGGTACGCCAGGAAGGAGCGTTTCTATAAACTCCGGTTTGACGGAAACCACCTGGGTAAATACCAAGACAACTGGAACAATGTGTTTTATTCAGATGTGCCAAAGGTGGAGTTGTTGCAGAAATACAGAAATCAGTAATGGCCACAACTTTTACAACTCACTCTTTCACATAAGTGGTAAAATACACCCTGTCAATGTATCTTACAGACATGTTACTTCTGCCAGCTTATGAAACTAGAATCATTTCCCACCTAAACATAATGCATTAAGGGGATGTTTATGTCAAATATTTCAATATTTTTAAAGAGACAACGCTATGTTACGTGTTCAGACTATAAGTGTTGTCTGTCACAAGCAGCTCCCAGGTATCAAGTTAAGTTACTGTACGATATGTGTACTTATAATGTGTTAATAAAGGCCATTTAGATTCACTGTTCTGCAATGTCGGTTGTGCCCACCAGAGTTCAGGGTAGGGCAGTGTCAGTGATTCGTGTGTTGTAGCCAGCTAGCCGGGTCCCGGACTCAGTATTTTACTGTCATGTCAGAGTTAAAGAGGTGCACAGTTACCAAACAACTGGAACACTCTGCAGAGGACAACGCATGTCTTTGCAGTTCTTTCAAGCAATTAGGCAAATATATTAAACTATAAATGACCTCAAAATGTATTGTTTACAGCAGGCGTGAACTTAGGGCCCCATTTTATCCATAGTCATATTACAATCTTTCTTTGCTTGAGCACTTCTGTCCCAGCAGAATGAACGTTTATGTTACTAATTTAGCAAATTTGTCCAACAGGCAACATACAATTACAGACTAAAAGTCTCTAGTGCGTAATAAGTACTTAAATGTATAAAACCTTCCAATCAATAAAGTTATTGCAATCAATTACTACGCAATGACCAAATAAATACCAATGCCATAAATATAGCCTTCCCTAGCATGGTTAACCCTCTTTTATATGTATGGCCCATTTGTTAATACTGTTAATATAGTTTGCACAATAAAATGTTACAGTATCACACAGCATGGATTGTTTGTTTCACTCAAACTATTTGACTAAAGATGACCAATACTGAAGATCCCTGAAGACTATAATTGTCCAGAAACCTTACGGTTTTTACCTTCTTTCAGTTTGTCCTTTACAAATGTACAGAAAATTAAATACACCAAGCTAACTAACCACTGCAAAAACTAATAAAATCTAAAACTGTAGATTTTTATTCCACTTTCAGATACTCCTCCACCATGCATCCCCTTACCCTTGCATTCTTGCAAACCGCAACTCATAGATTACCTCTTCCATGGATGAATAAGAATTGATTGCTGATTGAACAATTGTGCTGAAACGTTTTGTATACGTGCAGATGATTTTCACATTCAAGGGACTGGTTTGTGTCAGCTTTGATTACATTTTTTTATTTTGTTTAGCAGGATTTACTCAACTGAATGTTATGTTTTTAAGTACAGAGCTGTGCTAACAATGACATTGTGTGTGAAAGCAATGACAAATGACCAACTGCAAAGAACACTGCCGTGATCATTAGGTGAAAATGGAGATCAATGTTGACCCTAGGATCATTAGGATGATCATTAGAATACTTTTTCTTACACTAATAGCCTGATATGTCTGCCTACAATGATCTTGGGACAGAAATGTATTTTCTTGCACTCCTCCTCCTTGCCCAGTAGTGATGTAGGACTAGTAGTGATGTAGGACTAGTAGTGATGTAGGACTAGCAGTGACGAAAGACCTCAGATAACGGCAGGTAGCAGCCAATGTCAATTTCTCCAAACTGCACAATGTTTTGCAAATTCCCCTTGCCTGGTTCCGACACACACCCAAACCAGACCGTGACTGGGGAGGTGAGGCTGGTCTTAAGTCAACCCACCACCCGCATGGTTTAGTTCTTGATTCAGTTTATTTTGACTTGACTACCAGGGCGCCATCATAGTTCCACACTTCACGCCTGTTATACACCTGCCTCGGCTGTGTTACACACTTTCCATAAGTCCGTTTTGCCCGGTCAACAACAGCTCCCACACTCTGGAGCCTAGTCATGACATTGAACTAATCAACCGTACCACAACCATAGATTCACTGTTTTGAAAAGGTTTGCACTGTTTAAACTTTACCCTTTAAACAGTGAAACATTTACAAGAAATATAAAATGTTAATGATATATTAGTTCCACCTAGCTTGAAATTAATGCACTTACTGTAAGCAACTTATTCAGAGTGAATTACAGTAAGTCGCTTATTTAGAGCAACTTATTGTAATACAATAGTATATAAAAGTTATTGTAATACATTAGTCGTATACAGTTTGTAGCGTCCGCATGTCCTACATGGATCCAAATGCATCAGTCACCGGAATTCAACACACGGCTCGTCAGGGTATGGCGTGCGAGAGCGCACGTACATGCAGCGTAGGGTCACTGCTAATTATCGTGAACATGTTTAACGCTAATGAATTAAAGTCACTCAGTGCTGATTAGATGCTACTGTGCACAACACCGCCAGCATTAATAATCATGGCCAATCAGTGCGTTCAAGCTAAAATGAACCTGGATGCTAATATGTGGTACGTTATGGTGGCCCAGTGGTCTAAGCTGCCACATCCAGTACTGTATATGTACTGCTGCAGCATTGGTCCAAATCAACCCTTTATTTCCACATTGTCTTCATCCATAAAAGCATAAAGATAGTTTAATATAGTTTCTCTTTAAATATGGTAATGTTACCTCAGTGTTACCAACCATAATTAAAAGCTCCTTGGTTTCCCCAAAGCAGTGCCAGGGGTTTCCAAGGAGGAGCCTGACATGGACGTGGTCTGTTAATGCCGTCTGGATGAACTAGTCTACTGTTCTTTAAGTGGCTAACAAACAGCTATCACAGAGACTATTTGTGCGGCTAATTAGCCATGAGGTGCTAAGGCTAATGAAGTGCAGAAGATAGACCTTATGCCATTCTGCCGGGTTATCCCTTACTGAGGCATTTGGTAGTGGGTATATGCACGTACTGGGACCTGCTCACACCACTACATCTCAAAGGGAATTAGATTGAAATTAAATTTAATATACGACACAGGGGGCGGGGCTGGGGTGCATGATTTGCAGCTGATTCTGATTTAAGTGGGCAGCCCCCTGAAATAGCCGAGAAAGGGATTGAGAAGGAAAGAGAGAGGGAGAGAGACAGAGATGGGGGTGGTAGAGAGAGGGGTAGAGAGAGGGGGGAGATAGAGAAAGAAAAAAGAACTGGCTAAGGTAAGAAGGAATATAAATGTAAAATGAACTTGTAGAGTGTTCTGCTCAGCTGAACTCCATTTCATGCTAATCAAACCAATCTGAATTGAGCTCTGTGTATGTGTGTGTGTGAAGGGCCCATGTTTAACAGTGATTATAATAATTGCCTGATTAGAAAACAGAAAGATAACAGAGAGAGAAAAGAGACACTAAGGAGAGAAAGAAAGAGAATAAGGCAGATGTCGAGAGAGAGTGAGAGAGAGAGAGAGAGAGAGAGAGAGATGAAGACACAAGCATGGACAAACAAAAGAAGACAAATGCTGAACGAGAGACAGATAGATACAGAAACAATGAGGGATATGTATAGTTGAGCGGGAATGAAAGCCTTGGAATAGTCTGAAACAGCAGGATACATTATAACACAGTGGACAAGCAGTAAACAGTAGGAAACAGCTGGAAATAGTATTAAACAGTAGGAAACACTATTAGGCAAAAGAAAACTTTAGGAAACAGATGGAAGGGAAGAGGAAACTTGTGAGTGGTCAAGGGGTGTAGGTGGAGGGGCGGAGGAACGGGGTGAGGGCTCAGGTTGGGGGAGAGAAAGGAGAAGCCAGGATAGGAGAGAAGGGTGACAGGTAGAGGTGTCACGGTCTTTTTTACATCCAAACACTTGGATCACAGGAGGTGTTGTGATCTGCTCCGTTTGACAGTTCTAAAAACACACACTTATTTAAGACACACACGTAACGATAAGAGATAGCATCTTGCCAGTAAAGACTGGGAAGTACAGCATGTACGAAGTAAATAACAACAACGTGGTCGGCATCACACAAGGACATTGTTGTCACCGAGATGCCATCTGGTCCAACGTGTCTTTCCTCCACCACGCCGAGGTCACTGTGTGTGTGTGTGTGACTCACCGATGTCCTGGATTTTGATGTCTGGTCTGAGTGTGTAGTCCGGTTCTGTTGGCTCTGGCTCATTATCAGCTTCAGAGGCTGACAGAAAGAAGGAGAGAGACAGGTTTCATGATGTGACTATTGACACACTGCACATACATAATGGGTTCTGCTGTATTTTGGGACCCCCGGAAATGAGTTCCAACTCTTTGATGAAACGACACAGGTTGGCTGCATTGGGGAAATGGGAAGAGACAACCTGTGACGGATATCCTCCAATAGTCCCAGCCCTTCTAGTCAAGAAGTCAGCGTGTTTCCTGATTGTTGCTATGAGAGGCTACACGTGGCCTTACCTACATCCACCAGCCTTTAATGTGACATTTCCATTTCAGCCCTTTAGCAGACACTCTTATCCAGGCACTTCCCAATGATTGTGAAGTGCTTTGCTCAAGAGACATACTGATGGCTGTTTCTCCTCCCCTACAGTTGCTACTCCTCACCTGAATACAAGTCTCTACAAAACACTATTCCCAGGCTCGGTGAGGCGACATGCAGAACAAGCCAGAGACTGAAGCAGAGGAGCTGAAAGAGAAGGCTTTGCATTCCACACTCTGGTGCAGTCGACTGGGCTGGGCCCTCAAGCCAATGTACACTGACAGAGTGAGATGGGGGGGGGGCAGGGGTTAAAACAACCCCCTGAGCAAACAAGATTCACACTACAGACTCACTGACAGACAGAGAGAGAGAGAGAGAGACAGAAAGAGAGTGAGAGAAGAGGGTGGCAGGAAAAGAGAGAAGGAGCAGGGGTGAGGACTGCCAAAGGCCACTGGGTTGACTTGACACCACCATCATCCCTGAGAGGGAGATCAAGGGATGAGTATGAGTGGGCTTGAGGAAGAGAGCGAGAGGACGAAAGCATGAGAGGGATTGAGAATCGGGGGCAGAAAGAAAGAAGTGTGTATATATTTTTATATATACACTGTATGCAATGTGTTTCTCCTTTGACATGGTTGCTTTGGTCGTAATAGCAGCCATCCATTAATGCTGACAGAGCATCTATTGAATTGAATTGAGGAAGAGGGACTCTCTTGTGAGAAGCAGGAAGACAGAGAGGTTAGTTACAACGACAAGGAGTGGGACCGGCTAGTGGAGCTTCAAGGACCGCACACACACACACACAGTCAATGACGCAAGAATAAATGGGAAGGACACAAGAGGAAGATGGCACTTCTGTACTGTACTGGACAGGGGTGGATGATGGCACTTCTGTACAGAAATGGACAGGGGTGGATGATGGCACTTCTGTACAGAAATGGACAAGAGTGGATGATGGCACTTCTGTACTGGATAATGGAACTTCTGTACTGTATTGGAGGGGGGTGGATGATTGTACCCCTGTATGTGTGTGTGTGTGTGTGTGGAGGGGGGTGGATGATTTTACCCCTGTACTGTATTGGAGGGGGGTGGATGATTGCACCCCTGTACTGTAATGGACGGGAATGGATGATGGCACTTCTGTGCTGTATTTGGAGAGGGTGGCTGATGGCACTTCTGTACTGTATTTGGAGAGGGTGGCTGATGGCACTTCGGTACTGTATTTGGAGAGTGTGGCTGATGGCACTTCGGTACTGTATTGGAGGGGGTGGCTGATGGCACTTCGGTACTGTATTGGAGGGGGGTGGATGATGGCACTT
>JACXGK010014041.1:0-12120 GCA_016801125.1 Novumbra hubbsi
CTCTAAACAGTCCTAAACTCCTGCTAACATTAGCAATTGTTACTTGTAGATAGTGGTGGCTAAAATTAGCTAACGTTAGCCATTCTTACTTGTAGATAGGGTGGCTAATATCAGCTGACGTTTCTTGGGCTACAGACTAATTTCATGGTGGGAAACTATTTAACATCATGTCCAGGTAAATAGAGATTGTGAGGGATTGCTATGGCATTTGACTGCTCCTGGACCTTGCCAAGACAGTGGGAAAACAGACCTGGGCTCGGTTTCTCTAAAGGCTAACTTAACCCAACTCTAAAACACTTGCTCCAACATGCCATTGATAGAACATGCCATTGAAACAGTGACAACAACATAGTATGGTGTGCCGCTAAACACACACAACATCCGCAAATCTGTAGAATTCTTAAAATATAAGGTATTCAGGGACAGTGGACCATGCTGAATAGGATGTTAATTAAATACTTTTAAAATGCTTTAAAATATATATTTGTAAAAGTGTGACCTTAAAAGGACATAATAATATGGAAGAACATATTACTTTTCAGCCTACCCTTTGCTCTGCATTGATGGGAGGAGAAAAATGAAGACATTTGTTTTCCTTTGCTGACATGAAATAAAGTATTGCTTTTCTTTAGGGGTTGTTTTTCTTATCTAAGTCCTGTTGGTTTAACTTGTGGCTCCAACAGTGTTGGAATCTGTTGGGTAAAATGCCTTCATGGCATACTTTGACTGATTTACTGTACCTGTCTGTACATGCAGCAAAGGGTTACCATAGACACCTGAAAGATACCATAAATACCTGAAAGTTACCTTAGAAACCTGAACAAACTGTCCAGTGTGTTTGTATCCTCAGTACGATTCCTTTTCCCCTCTGAACAGACGCCCTTATAAGGCGGTCCTGTTGAAACTCATCCCCTGACCCTCATCCCTTGACCCCTAATCTCCAGCTGACTGACCTCCTAGACACCTGTAGGACCAAGACATCTTGGGCAGGTGTATTTCTTCTGTCCAGGCTTCCCCTCTTGTCTGGTTAATTGACCCACGAGTCCACGAGAGGTGGAGCTGGTAGACAGCTGACAGAATGGGGTTTCAGAAATAGACCGGGTTCACTCTAGAGCTCCTTCAGAGCAGCAGAGGACAGACATCAGGAGGCGAGTGATACAACTGAGAGAACCTGTCCATCGCTGGTCCCTACCTGGGTTCTACCAGGTGAGGTCAATAGATCGTCTTTGTGAAAAATGTCCTTAAAATAGGTGTTATGTGAGAGTTAGACTTCAGCCCGTTCAATGAATCAGCAGAATAAGGTTTTGTTATCAAGTATATTTGTATTGCTAAATAAATTCATTTACAGTTTTTTACAGTCGCTAGGATACATTTCCCAATACTTAGGTCACTTTTTCAAAACTCTTCACACAGTGAGCACAACAAAAGTATATGTAGGCTAAAATGAGGATCAATTATCATTGCTTTGGCACAAAATGTATTTAATGACTACATCTTTTAAATTACATTAATTATTTTCTCACTTCGACACAACAACCGCACAAAACTCTGTGTACTTACAGGTCAATTTGCACATGCTTACATACTGTTTTCACAACAGTTAAACTTAAGTTCAAAACAATAACATAATCCAAAACTGAATAAGACAGCAAATTGCTACAATTCTACAGTAATATGGTAATGATATATATTTTAAATCCTAAAATGAAATGCTATAAAAACAATTGGACAATTGGACCAACCACAGCTGATTCTCATTGTAGATGAACATCTACACAGGGGTTACTCTTTCAATTTCATTACAAAAGGAGACAACTGCTGAGTAGTTTTGCATTACTATTGCATCTGTATCAGTAGATGGTGTGTATACAAATTCTTGTATTTTGGAATTACTCACGGCAAATGTCTGATTCATTCCAGTAACATATATTGCAGTGAATTGTAAACAGAGATGTGTCCTTGTTTTCCACAAGACAACGTTGTATAATACTACATGTTGTTAGTGTTTTTTAGGTCATTGTTTTGTGGGTGACAATGTGTGATTGTTGTCTGTCGACCTTTGCTAGTGTTCTGGAAGAATGAGTTGATTTGAGACATTTGTAGTGATTTGGTAGTTTTAGTGCATTTTGAAAGTGAAATGAACTGCTGTGCCGAGCTGACAGTTGGTTTGGAGAACTGTGTGATAAGTTTTGAAAAAGTGACCTAAGTATTGGGAAATGTGTCCTAGCGACTGTAAAAAACTGTAATACATAGATACATTTAGGAAAATCCTTCCTGCGTACACACGTCCATGAAATAAAACATTTCTATGAATTGGACAATGTCTGTGTTCAGTGGCATATTCAAATGATTACAGCTGACCCAACTGTGCCTCAGTTTTTTGCCGCTCCACATACAGCAAAGCAACCCTCTCTTCCCAGGCCCATGCCACGCCCCTCGTTGCCCTGAACAATGCAGCCCTGGCAGGGCCGGAAGGGAGGAAACCCACCCTCTGTTTACCTTTGCCTGTTATGCCCACTTCCTGCTTTTATGCCATTGGCCCGTGTTTGTCGGGCATTGTTTCAACACAATGTCACGATCCGTCTCACACCAGGCCCACTGTCTCCATGGTTTCGAGCCTTTCAGGACCTGAGGGGAACCCAGATAGAAAGTGTGTCCTCCCCCACAAATCCACCGTCCACACATGTATATTGATATACGCTGCACGCACACTAAAATACCAAACAAATTATGTTGACCCCAGCCAGATAAACAATTCTCTCATTTCAATGCAAACTCACAAACTGACATTCTTGAAATTATATCAGAAGCGCAGTGCGGTTTGAAATTTTTGAAGAAGGAAACAAAATATATTCATGTCATTTTTATTGTTATTTTTACGATTCTCCAGAAACAAGGAAGGTATCAAGCTGTGTAACATTTGTCAGTAACCAATCAACAGGAAAAACAAGCTTTTGTTCGCATAACATTCTTGTTGTCAAAATTAGTCTTATGTTTGACGTCCTTCAGAATCCCATCCAGGAGTATCTGGTATCCTGTTCTTTGACAACTATATATTGCATGGCAAATCTAAATCTATTAAAGCTAAATGTCCAACATTCCATACTGTATAACTTTAGATGATCATATTGATGCTCAGTGTACAGCTTTCTAATTTAGAAAAGAAAAATATCATAAGAGAATTCAAGTTGCTTTGGCAGTTATTTCTCATCAGTGCAGACACCAAATTATTATATAAAAATATATATGTACTTGTTCACCAGCCATAAACATTACAGCTTTACCTTACAACTGTGCCAGTACAATTTCTTCAAGCAGATCAAAACAGCATCTAAAGATTTTCCTCTTGATTTTACAATGAATTATAAAATACACCGAATCGGAGGAGGAAGAGGACGGGTTGGATGAGAAAGAGGTGCAGGAATAGGGAAAGAGGAGGTCTAGAGGTGGAGATGAATACAAAAAGGAGGAACAACGAATTGAAGTCTGATTATGGTGGTTGGGGGGGAGGGTACAGTTTATTAATGTGTCACTTCCAATCGAGATGCCCGGTATTCAGATGTGGGTTGTCATGGTAACCTCATTCACTCCCGGGATGGAGGCAAAGGTTAGCGCCCCTATCATCACACTTCCTGTGCCAAGAAACATTTGATACCTGATAGGTTAAATCCATGGATGATCATGCAAGGAGAGACCGCCTTTTCGAAGGGATTTTTCTTTTAAATCAAGATTGATTTTCATCACACCTGGCCGAAATGCATTTTTTTTAATTTCAGAGATTGATGATCAGGTTTGGTAGCAGCTATAGAAGTGAAACAATTCCATGGAAACAGCTTTATTTGGTGACTTTTGAAATCCAGCGTAATGTAATTTAACATAGTCCACAGTCAACAACATGCAGAGACACTAATGCACATATTCAAGAAATAAAGGTGCTATAACAACTACTGTCTATTGTCGTTTATAACACATTATCTAATTGTCAGTTGGGACATCAGCAATGTTGCAGTGCATTTTCTATCACAGCCTTTCCCTCCAATTTCTCTGACAGCCTGATAGAAGCTGTCACAGAGAGGGAAAGTCATATCATAGCCCAAGGTTTATCACCTGCTTCATGTGGAGAGGCGATTATTTCACATGGAGTGTTGAGAGTGGTTTATCTTTCACTGAAAGGACGTATTCTCCTCATGGCCAATGTGTCACCTCACTTTATTACATCCTATTGTGACACCGGCGTCCCCTGAACGCACAACACCTCCCAGCAGAAGACGCCCATTCACAGTAAGCCAGTCACCCAGACATTGTTAACCCGAGGAAAGCTGCCTTTTGTATGGGCCAGAGGAGGCTGAAACCGTGCTTTCACACACACCAGCTTTCGGAATGAAAGGCGTTCTGGTGCCAGAGTGCTTTGCAGAACATATTTGGAAATAATATCCTATCAAACCAGCAGACCACTGAACACATATAATGTTGCAATGTAGCCTTTTCATTTCTGTATTGTTATTAAATGAGGAAAGAGATGCCCAAGCGTTCTATCATCGGGTGGCCATGAGCAGGCAACGTTCCCACACATACCAGATAGAGATTACCTCGTTGTTGTATGTTGAGAAAATGAACGGTTCATTCCTGGCTCGTGCAAACTGAGCTTCCCAGTCTCCCAGTGGTCTCATCAAAGCAGGGCAAATGCGTGCTGGGTATGCGGGTGTATATGAAGAATGTCATCTGTTTAGAGTGTAATCACTTCCTGTCTCTCTCGGCCCCCAGCCATCCAGATAAGGGCACCCTCACTCAGCCTTCTGGGACTTTTTTAACAGGAAGTGGCACAATGGGGCTACTCCATTAGCCGCACCTGTCCTAGCTGAGACGCTGTCCAAAGTAAGCAGCAAACCCATGCGTTTCCTGCTGAATTCACTAGTAACCCAAAGAAGGGCATTGGGTATTCACCAGGGGTTTTGTGGCTGTAGTAGTACCTGGTGATCTCTGGCTGTCGGGAAACTTCATCACTGGGCTATTTTTTCTGGTGAGGTAGCCTGTCTGTTGGAAGTCACAGGGGCCTCCAGCGTATTCAGCATTTGGCGGAAGGAGGTGTGACTGTAAATTGTATTTACATTGTGGTAGCAGGCAGGAATGCTTTTAGAGCTGCAGTTCCGACTGGCAGGTAGTCATTTGCCACCCGACTGACCTCCCTGGTCTCCGCAGCTGTGTGGCTTTTGTCATTTGGTCCTCTCTTCTTGCGTACATAGATTTCTTTGGGGGGGGACTTTTAAAATACGTAGTTTTTCGTATTTTCCAAATGTTTGTATTTAGAGGCAAAAACATGTCAGAAAAAACACGCTGTGGCATAAAAAACACGTCAATACGGGAAACAAGTAATTCATACTACTACTACTACTACTGTAATTCATAGATGTAATAGATGCTTTAAGAGTTTGGCATTCGGAATATGATACCTGTTTGCAATTGTGAACGTATTCAGCATTAGCTGTTAAATGTCGGACACCCAGCCCCCTGTAGAATGAACAAAAAAATAAAATGACTCAATGGAAATAATATTTCATCAAGATTCAAAGATCCTAGTCAGTAGATCCGAACTTCCCATCACTAACTCACAATAGATGTCACAACCGTTTACTCACAATAGCTGTCACAGCCGTTAAAATAGTTAAAACCGGACTATGATGTTTGTGATTCAGGCAAAAAAGGTGCTGCGTTAATTGCATTAAATTATATATATATATATATATATATATATATATATTCATGAATACTTAATACATTTAGGTTTACCACAACAGGTACACAATTGGTTTCTGGAAGTTTCCTGCAAATGTCCTTCCAGGCTTACGGTTACGTCTGGGGTTGGGCTGAGCCATTCTGAAAGTCACACAAGAGAGACTATCAAATGTTATTCTCCGTTGGCGACAAGACGGTCTGGGGACCAAGCGTTGTGGAGGATTCCTGCTTTCAACTTCTGCAGGCCACAAAACAACTTTGCTCTTCCATTTGTTGACAAAGCCACATGAAACATTGGGTAGGAAATGTTTAGGACACTTGAACTTAGTCTAGCTATAGTTTAACTAAGTCCTGCTACAGGTGAACTCAGTCCAGCCACAAGTGAACTTGTCCAGTCACAGGTAAACAGCTCAGTTTGTTTTTCCCTCAGTAGCTCCCACAAACATGATATCGCCTTGCTAAGGATAGGCAATTTCATGAAGCACCTAATTTTCACAAATCAGTGCTGAGCAAATGCAGCTTCTGCAGCACTGGACGTGCTGACCACTTTAAGTGAAGTTTGGTCCCGACCCGTAGGTTCACCAGACAAAACCCGCCCCAACTGGTAGGTTCACCCAGACAAAACCCGTCCCAACTGGTAGGTTCACCCAGACAAAACCCGTCCCAACTGGTAGGTTCACCAGACAAAAACCCGCCCCAACTGGTAGGTTCACCAGACAAACCCCCCCCCAACTGGTAGGTTCACCAGACAACCCCCCCCAACTGGTAGGTTCACCAGACAACCCCCCCCCAACTGGTAGGTTCACCAGACAAACCCCCCCAACTGGTAGGTTCACCAGACAAAACTCGTCACAACTCGTAGGTTCACCTGAAAAAACCTGTACCAAGTCCAAGGTTCACCTGACAATTTTTTTTTAAATCTGGCACTGAAGTCAATATTTTGAGTAAAAAAGAATGTATCACTCAACTGCAACATATAGTGTGTAGATCTTCAGGAAACACAAATGTCATATTTTTGGGTAAGAAATATTTTATTTAAACAATGTTTTCGAATACCTTAAAGGACGACTGAAGTATCCTCTCCGTACATGTGTCCCTATGCCCTTTTCAATATGTACGTCAGGTTCAGCTGTAATCAAGTTCACGCTTTAACTGCGCTGACAAGACCATTCCTCATCCTCCACATGTAACCCTTATGAATATGTATAGTCTGCAACCAGGCTTGTTAACATTCCCATTTAACACCAGCCCGACAGGTAGAGTACACATGCCTTATAATATTGAGCCTGCATCGATTGCAATAATAAAACAGTTCACACAGGTTCAGGAGGATTAATCAGGGAGGGTAAAATGATCAGACGGGACACTGGTCATTTAAGTTATTCGTGGTTTTTGGGTGACAAGGAGCGTTTGGGTTGGACACCTTTAAGGGCCAGTCTGAGTCTCCTGTCTACTCAGTGTAGAAAGTACTGGGCAGCAGACACACTGTTTATTGCTGTCTTGTTAGAAAAAGAGATTTATGCTGCATCACATTAAACAGCTCCATTTATTCCCGCATCTGTCATGGGCAGGCTGAGACAACGGTAAGCTAAGTTGTCAATACAGGTATTGTAGTCTAATTTGTCAGGAAGCATGTATCTAGTAAGGTTTCTAGAGGATCAATATCATATCATCCTTTAAGATCATTTTAGATATTCTGTTTTTATTCCCCTGTAGTTTGGTGGGAAGTCGAATACTTGTCTTGCATCAGAATGTAAAATGAAGATTGAATAATTCCTTGAATAAATCAAATAAATTCTATGTAAATCATGCCATTTATTTTTTTATTATAAGAGGGGAATTTTGAGATAAGTATACTAATGAAGACAACACCGTGGTGGCTTTCTAAAATAATGTACTCTAATCATCAAGAATAAAACAAATCACTATTTTCTATTGCAATCACTCCCGATCATAAACACTCTGTTCATAATTCAACAGCTTCTACCCTAATTCTGCCGGCACCCTTCAACACTCCGCACAGTGGTATATACATATATAACCCGGCACAATTTATAAACCAAACCATTCATTTCATAGATTTTTGTGTAAACAAACCATGAGTATCAACCGCAGTTGTATATATAAACCATTTGCCCAAAGAGTTATGACTCGTACATACATTGCACATTAATATCGAACATCATAGGGCACAACCAACATGTCTTTGAAAACCCTGTGACGTCAATTGTTTTGTATTTGCTACATGAGTTTCTGAGACCTCTGTCATCAAGGAATCGTCTATGAAAAAGTTTTCCCCTGGAAATAATTTTAATAATGTAAACTCACGTATTAGCTGCACCCATATATTAACTGCTGTGATTAAAAAAGGTTTTAAAAATGTGTGTATGAGAAATAAATGGGAAATTATGATAAAAAAGGCACATGACAAATAGCTATGTCCCAAGGATTGCTGACTGTAGCTTAAACATCTATGACTATCTACCAGAATCAGAGAGATCATCTATGACTAGCTACCAGAAACAGAGAGACAATCTATTACTTGCTGCCAGAATCAGAGACCATCTATTACTAGCTGCCAGAATCAGAGAGACCATCTATTACTAGCTACCAGAATCAGAGAGACTTTCTATGACAAGCTACAAGAATCAGAAAGATTGTCAATGAATATCATGGAGAACATCTATAACTAGCTACCAGAACCAGAGAGATATTCTGAGGGGTTTTGCAGGACATTTTCGACCGCGGGGGTGCTCTTGCCTGTCTGTAACACTAGATATCTTCTATTTTGTTCAGATCCCTGGGAACTAGGCTTTACTACTATAAACTGAATGCCAACAGGTCTCTGACAGTCTGCATGGCATTACCCATTCAATAGGGGTGCAATTAATCAGATTATGTGAGTGCTCATGCATTGAGTGTTTATGTACACTCTGTGTGTGTGTGTGTTCAAAGCCCACAACCACATGAGGATACCGAGGATAGATGGGTTTCTACAGCCGCACAAACACACAGGGTATTTGTCCCAGCTGCCGTGTTATGGGGAACAGGGTTAAACAGCCACCCACCGCTGGTTAAGTAGTGGACAGATCACATGATGGGTTACTTTAAGCCCAGCAGTTGGGAAAATTAGATAGGCATTGAACAGAGAGGGGGAGGAATTAATACACTAGGCAGAACTACTTAAATGTTTTTGTCTTTAAACCAATTTCAGAGGCCTTTGTCCTGTTGGGGTTATCCCAAGCTCAGGTAAAACTGTCAATGCTCACTTGTGACCTGCGTTGACAATGCAATATGATGTGGCAGATAAACCGAAAAACAAACGTACCCTCACTTTGAGGCATTCAAAGAACTTTGTGAAAGCCACACAATCAACCACACCACCATCCCCAGTAGGCCGCTATCCCGTTAAATAATACCATCTTCCCAGCCAGCCGTTGACACCCCCCGCTGAGCCTGGGGTGCCAGACCTGCCACCAGGAAACACGTCAGCGTGACGAGAAGTAGCGTGCGTGGTTCGAGACGAGCCCTATCCTTCATGGACTGTGCCAGAACAATTTGCCCTGTCACCTGTTGTGGGCCTTCAGCAGAATTCATACAATTGACTTTTTTTTGTTTGAGAAGTCTTGAGACGTGGCTGTAACGAGGCTTCTTTCACTTAAGAAACAACACTAATGTTTTGTTTGATCCCCAGAAACACCACTTGTATACGGTAAATCAGTTGGATGTATGAAAAACAACACTCAGTGTGGTTTGACTCTTATATCACCACTCGCATATTACTGCTTGACTCATAGAACACCACTTATCTAGTGTTGTTGGAACAATAGAAACCACTCATAAAGTGCTGTTGGACCCATAGAAACCACTCTCATGTAGTGTTGTTCACCCATAACTGAAAACTGTGCATAATCAACAACACATTATGTAATTACTAGGGACCCATTTGGTCAGTTGTTGTAGTAAACCCAAGCATTTTTCAACGCTTCATGATTGATATTCGCAACTACAGAGTGTTTCTGATCAACACACCTTATGTCCAGATGTATCTTTGTGTGTATGTTGGTTCGTCTGTCTTTATGTGCGTGTGTTAGTCTGTCTTTATGTATGTGTGTGTTAGTCTGTGGTTTTGGTCAGGTTGTGTATGTGTGTTTTGGGTGTGTGTGTCCATTCCACACATTGAGCATTGCAGCCGGATGATCATCAATCACGGGTGACTTTCTTGTTTATTTTCTCTGCGCCATATGACCTTTCAGAGACTTTTCCTGGTACTTCTCCTTACTGTAATATCTTAATAGAAGACACACTGTAGATCCTCTTAAGGCAGTCAAAGTGCAGAAACAGCCGTGTAAACCGACTTCCACTTGGTTGGTCATTACTGGGCTCATGTAGACAGACCAAACCAGATAAATGTTCTCCACCAACAGGTTTTGGACTAACAACATCACATCTTTTTCAGAGATCAGACGGGTCAAAAGTTTGTTGAACAGTTTATCCGAAGATTTTCCCTTTTTCCATTAATTGGCTCTGGAACTGAAAAAAAAGTGGGCTTCTTGTTCCACACCGCTTGATTTCTGAACTTCCTGTTGAAACACAGCGATAAGGTCCAAATACAGGGCCTTCCAAAATGTTGGCAAATATATATTTTTTTTCTCAAATTACATTTCACATTTACAGGCTCCCTGGAAAATTCTGAAAACATTCTATAATATACATATTTATACAGTCATTTTCCACTGGTGTCTCATGTTAATCTAGTTAATCTGAATCATTAGGAACTCATAAATGGTGAGCCATTACGTCTGGTTTCATTGGCATGTACATTTTAGATGACACGCATATTCTAACAATATGAGTTGAGTTTCAGAAAACACATCAAATGTAAATATTCTTTACATTTTATTAAAAAATATATCTGTCTTCATGGTGCATTCATGCCACGACATGAATAATGAAATTATTATGTAATGAAATTGGAGTATTCAACTGTTACGTTCCCTGGAATTGTCTCAGCGTTCTTCATCAGTAGTATTACATCTAACTATTGTATTACTGCACGGTTGCATAAACTAAGAGGTAGTAATCTTGTCCCCATGCGATTAGGTAAAGAAATATAAACTATAATGAATGTCCTGTATAGGTTGACAATTCACATAGATTCAAACATCTTAAGGGTCTTCAGTTTTTACACATAAGTATACAGAGTTTATGGTTGAAGATTGAAGAATTTTCTTCTTTATTTTATCTTAAACTTGGTTATCTAAGAATAGAAATGATGCAAATATTGCTGTTGATAGGTACAATGTGTTTTTAGCAGATAGGTGGTTAAGAAAGGGTGTATTTCCACTAGATATTAGCGACCATTGCACGATTGTATTCATTTTAGATGTCAGAATCTTGTAGGTCAAACCACGTTTTCTTGCTTGAATAAACATTTAAAAAAAAATCCATTCTACAGGGGTGTGGGCAAATGCTAGAAAAACTTCTAGTTCTAGCTTGGACTGGCAGACTTTTAAGACATTGAGAAACCTATATTTAAATCTTATTAGAAAACCAAAAGCTGACTATTATGTAAACACGCTATGGCAAAAGAATAAATTATAGAGAAATCCATTAAAACATCTATTAATGATGCAGGAACACAGTTATTTGTTTTTTAAATCAAGGGTCTGTCTACTGAAAAACAGTGCATTGATTAATTGCTGGTTATAGAGACTAAGAAAACCACAAGGTCTGATATGCTATATCCCGGCTTATATGTTTATTTCTGCTGCCATTATCTCAGGAACTCTAAAGCATATATTTAATCTAACATACATTTTGTGAGTTAACCCTAAAGTCTGGAAAACCGCATGCTCCCACTGCAATACCAGTGTCCTTCATAACTAAGGTATGATATCTCAATTGGCATACCTTGCAATAATCCTGGAGGCCTTAGTAAATAATCAGTTTCATTCCTTTATATCAGAAAATTGCGGCACGGTGCCGGTTGGTGGTGGTATTTTGGGAGCACTTTTATTCTGAAGCACACTTTGGTCACTCCAGACATTACGCGCACCATAGTTTGCCCTTTGTAATATGTGTGTGTGTTTATATGTCCTTTGTTTCTGTCACCGGGTGTTTCTCATTGTGGATACTCTTGTTTGAAAGTAAGTACCGTCACGCTTGGTGTTTGTCTTGTCTTATTTTTAGCTGCTTGTTTCAGCAACTGTGATTCTGATGCTGATGCTCCTGCCCCACGACGTGCCCTCGTCCAGGCTGATGCTCCTGCCCCACGACGTGCCCTCGTCCAGGCTGATGCTCCTGCCCCACGACGTGCCCTCGTCCCGGCTGATGCTGCTGCCCCACGACGTGCCCTCGTCCAGGCTGATGCTCCTGCCCCACGAC
>JACXGK010014042.1:0-12080 GCA_016801125.1 Novumbra hubbsi
CCATCACTCTCTCTCCAACGCTCCCATCACTCTCTCTCCAACGCTCCCATCACTCTCTCTCCAACGCTCCCATCACTCTCTCTCCAACGCTCCCATCACTCTCTCTCCCAATGCTCCCATCACTCTCTTTCCAACGTTCCCATCAACCTCTCCCAACGCTCCCTTCACTTTCTCCTAACGCTCCCTTCACTTTCTCCTAACGCTCCCATCACTCTCTCCCAACGCTCCCATCTATCTCTCTCCCAACGCTCCCAACATTTATCTCTCTCCCAACGCTCCCAACATTTATCTCTCTCCCAACGCTCCCATCTATCTCTCTCCCAACGCTCCCATCTATCTCTCTCCTAATGCTCCCATCACTCTCTCCAATGCTCCCATCACTCTCTCTCCAACGCTCCCATCACTCTCTCTCCAACGCTCCCAACACTCTCTCTCCCAATGCTCCCATCACTCTCCAACGCTCCCATCACTCTCTCTTCTAATGCTCCCATCACTCTCTCTCCAACGCTCCCATCACTCTCTCTCCAACGCTCCCATCACTCTCTCCAACGCTCCCATCACTCTCTCCAACGCTCCCATCACTCTCTCTCCCAACCCTCCCATCTCTCCATTTCTTTTTCACCTCTTTACCTCCCTTCACTACTCTCTCTTTCTTAGAAACACCCATCTCTTTTTCACTCTTTCTCCCACACTTTCTCACTTAGCCTGTGGCTGACTCCAGGTCAACTCCAGGTTCTCTTAATTTTTCTCCTATAGTGTCTGGCTGTGTGGAGGCGTGTGCGGGCCCTTTGAGAAAATGTCAGTGTCCGTGTGTCTGGGGAGTCGGGGCCCTTCATGAACCATCAGGCCCGCTGTCACACTGTGCCGGGCAAATGGAGACTGACAGAGTGCTCCATAGGGCCTAACCATCTGTACAAAATGTGACAGCAGGGGAAGGGGATGTCTGGCAAATCAGGAAGTACGAGAAGGAGAGGTTGAGAAGAGGGAGAAAGAGAGAGGGAGTGAGTGAACAAGGAAGAAGTAGAGAGATAGCTTTTGCTTCCACTTAGGAGGTTATGTCATTTTTTTTGAAAGAGAGAGAGAGAAAATACTCCTCCAACAGTGGAGACAGTTGGGAGGAGATGTCAGCTCCCCACGCTATGTGCAAGGCCTGAGTATCAAGAAATCTATACATGTTCTGGCACTGTGGGAATCTGACAAGTGTAACAGGATCTCCCCTAGCTTTAGACCTCTTTATCTCACAGCTTGTTTGCACTAAAGTGTGCCAGGTTGAAGATACGACAATGAAAGTGTCTCTAGTGTCTATTGAATTATAATATAGTAGTTCCCCTGGCTGTTTGTGAATTTCACTAAGATGAATAATAACTGGATCGTTTCTGTCTGCAGTACACAGACAACAATCTGTGTCCTCCCCAACAGCCCTGGCAGGGTTGTGTTTCCAAGAGGCAAAATTGCACTTGTTTTCAGTGCGAGACGTGGGTGAGTTTTGTGGGTTGCGCTGGTGCAGTGAGGGTCCTCTTAGAGAGGCATCTGGGAGGGCTGACAGGAGCACTCTATTAAGACGCCCAGAAAGGAACCTGAAGGCTGCTACAACACTGCTGCTGGGGATCTCCAGCTGTGCCGCCCCTGCCAAACGTGCACGCTTACACACACACACAAGCATGCTCACACGCATACATTCACGTAGCATGGAACCACACACACACATTCATGTAACACTCAGAAGCTTTCAGGGTTCCAGACTGGGACTAAAGGGGTGCATTTTGTAACACTTTTGCTCAGCTTTTCGAGTTACATTTTAATTGTTACATCATTGTGACATTGTTACAGACAAAGTTTAATGATCAAACACTAATATGAAAAATGTTTGTTCTGAAATGAAACTTTTTCTAAATGTGTCTGTTTGCAAGTTGCGTGTTTGAGACACTTTCATTCACCCCTCATCCCAACTGTGACCATAGCCTCTTCTTTGCACTTGAAACAGGAAGGTAGCTACTGCCTTATGCGATGAGAATTTTCCAAATGATGCCAAAGGATAAAGCGAAGTGAGGATGCTATAAGGATGCGGTTTAAAAAGTTGAAATCCAATACCTTTTTTTTTACAAAGAAACAAGCTTTTTCTATCCAACGTATGCTAAAGATACATTTGTGCTAGGTTCATTGGCATTATAGCAGGCAATTTAAAAATGTCTTGCAGATCAACCAACATACTTGTCTCGGTCTCCTACATACTTACAGACATCTGATACAGACATTTGAGGAAGGGCTTTGCAGTTCATAGACTATGTGCTCATCCTCACAGGCAACTGTGAAGCAAAACACGTTTGGATAATTGTATTGAAGCTGCAACTAGACCTACTTTAGTTTTAGATGCATTATTCCCTTTGAATGCCTAGTAGTTATTATGGGACCTCATTTGAACCACACATTTACGAGTCAGCAATAGCCTCCGACAGTTTATTGTTGCCCGCTGTGGGTCACAGGTTGCTTTGAGCAAAACTCACTAAAATTAACAAAATCACTGAAATTGTTCTTTTTTTTTACTCAATAACTCAAAGATCCGAGTTAGTGGAGATACACTTCCTAGTCACTAGTCTTTATTGGCCAAATGTAGCATGTAAAATCACATGGAACTTTCGTAGTGTACTGGGAAAATAATGGTCTCTTTTAAGTAGCAGTCGGACTTAAGCCCAAATGCTAATTACATAAATTTGTTGACTAATAGTTTTTATCAGATAGTTTTTTGGGAGATGCAAACAAATCATATGCTAGTGCCACCTACTGAAAAACGTATTGGAAATTGTTTGTCTGGAGCCCTTCTCTCCATTACACTAAAAGATTGTGGATGAATAGATGGGTGGATGAATAGATGGGTGGATGATAGGTGATGGTTGGGGACTAACGAATGGCCTGGCAGAGTCTTTTGCCCAGGTGAGTCTTCAGTCTTTGAAGCTTTTTACCATTTTTCCAGTGCCTGGGTTTAGGGCCTGGGGTGGAATAGCTAACAGCTTCTTTTTAAGCCCTGCGCTGCTAGGCACATTAAGTAAACTCATATCGCTCTCAGCCACAATTAATTATTGAATAGCCCGTCCCTCCTCCTTCCTGCCGTTTTCAAAGGAGAACAGCTCCTAACATCAGTCCCTCCTCCTTCCTGTCATTTTCAAAAGAGAACAGCTCCTAACATCAGTCCCTCCTCCTTCCTGTTGTTTTCAAAGGAGAACAGCTCCTAATATCAGTCCCTCCTCCTTCCCGTCGTTTGAAAGGAGAACAGCTCCTAACATCAGTCCCTCCTCCTTCCTGTCATTTTCAAAGGAGAACAGCTCCTAACATCAGTCCCTCCTCCTTCCTGTCATTTGAAAGGAGAACAGCTCCTAACATCAGTCCCTCCTCCTTCCTGTTGTTTTCAAAGGAGAACAGCTCCTAACATCAGTCCCTCCTCCTTCCTGTCGTTTTCAAAGGAGAACAGCTTCTATATTATTGTCTATTGAAGATAGTTTAAATGATTTGCACATCATTGCATTCAGTTTTTATTTACATTTTACACAGTGTCCCAACTTTTAGTTTTTCAGTATAAACTTTACTTTTAATATTTGTTATAACAGGAAGTAACAAATTTTCCAAAGGCTTGGAATAGTTTCATAACTATGTGATAAAGTATGTGATACTTACTGAGCCTGAGTTGTTGCATAACACCCACCCGCCTGTTAAAGTTAAAGACAGAATGTGTTTTTTGTTTCGCAATGCGGCAATCTTTTACCCATGCTGCCATTTATACGTTTGTAAGAAGTTCTTGGCTATGGTGACGTAGTCTTTAGGCTTGCTTACAAAATGCTCCTCCAAAAGTAGGATTCAATTGACCACTCTGCCATCTGCAAACTAAACTCTTCATCAGTCATCACTGTGACCTTTACACTAGTTTGTTGACACACACTACACCAGTCTCATTGATGGCAATGTATCAGTTCCTTTTAGGTAAATGCTCCCTCTCCTTAAGGTCAATCCTTAAACTCTGCTACTCCAATAGTAACATGTGCTTCAGTAGAGACTGTGCTGTCCACAGGTATTTAGACAACAAGATATGTTGTTTTGGCTTTGTACTCCAGCACTTTGGATTTGCAGGTTGTAGTACTGTCTTTCAGCTTTAATTTGAGGGGTATGGTCCATGATATGAGCTAAGCCATTTAGAAATAACAGCATGTTTTACACTGTAATTGGCTTCAGCTGTGTTTGTTTGCATCATAAGAGCATGCACAAGAGATCTTTCAACATCTATTCTATGTTTTAGGTTTTGTATTTGCATTTGGAGTTGGTTGCTGGGGTCTGAAAATGTGAAGACCAAGGAATTGTCAATGCAAATCAAGCTGGCATCTTGATGAAGATACATCAGTTGATCATATAATATGTATCAAAAACACTAGGCTTGCAGGAATTAACAACTTTCCATAGTTTGGTACATTAAGAAGATGAAAGAAAGCACTGGTAATCCAAAAAAATTCAAATTACCCAGTACCTCAAGGAAGACCTCTACAGTGAATGTAAAGAATGCTCACTGTAATGAGAAAGAAAAAACATAACTGACAGATCAGGAACATTCTCCTGGATGTGTCAACCACCAAAATCCACCAGAATACAGAGACTGGACTGCTAGGTGCCATAAACCTAATTAGCCTCGAGAATAGAATTGCTTGAAAGAAAGTCTGGATCAATGTGGAAGAAGGTATTGTGGGCAGAAGAAACACATTGACACATGGGGTTAAATTTGGTGGAAGCTGTGCTCCCGAATGAGACCTTGGCAGAAGCTGTTCTCTCGAATGAGACCTTGGCAGAGCTGTACTCTCGAATGAGACCTTGGCAGAAGCTGTGCTCTCGAATGAGACCTTGGCAGAGCTGTACTCTTATGAGACCTTGGCAGAAGCTGTGCTCCCGAATGAGACCTTGGCAGAAGCTGTGCTCCTGAATGAGACCTTGGCAGAGCTGTACTCTCGAATGAGACCTTGGCAGAAGCTGTGCTCTCGAATGAGACCTTGGCAGAGCTGTACTCTTATGAGAACTTGGCAGAAGCTGTGCTCCCGAATGAGACCTTGGCAGAAGCTGTGCTCCTGAATGAGACCTTGGCAGAGCTGTACTCTCGAATGAGACCTTGGCAGAAGCTGTGCTCTCGAATGAGACCTTGGCAGAGCTGTACTCTTATGAGACCTTTGCAGAAGCTGTGCTCCCGAATGAGACCTTGGCAGAGCTGTGCTCTCGAATGAGACCTTTGCAGAAGCTGTGCTCCCGAATGAGACCCTGGCAGAAGCTGTGCTCCCGAATGAGACCTTGGCAGAGCTGTGCTCTCAAATGAGACCTTGGCAGAGCTGTGCTCCTGGAGTTCCATTGGCCAGCAGTTTAACATTTTAGATTTTTGCTGGCTGCTCCATCTTATAGCCCTGTGATCAGTACATCTTTTTTGTTTGTGGAGACAAAAACGAGCGAGCACAAGAGGTGATGGGAAGCATTAAAAGGAAAGAATAGCAATCAAGCATTATCTTGTTTTCTGTGTTGTTTGGTGGGTGAGAAATATCAGAAAGTAGGTTATTTAATAGCGTCTTTCCGCTGTGTGGATTTGCAATCAGATGAAAACTTCATAAGAGGTTGTTTTAATACTAGAGAAATTACAAGAAACATCCCACTGATATCATGAGGCTAGCTAGGTCACCATACTAATAGGAGTTATGGAAACTTGATAATATGCTTTGTTTGCAAAATATCTTTACTATATTGGGCAACAGTATTCCAAATAGGATTCTAGACAGAGAAAGCTTTTTGCATAATTACTGGCTATGTCTAACCTTTTTGATCTGTCCCAATTCTGACCCAGTTATTGGTGAGTTGACAAATCAGATCTATTTTGCTAACAATTGATAAAAACATTCCTCCATGTTCTTCCTATCTTATTCAATTGTATCGAATTCATAATTAAGACACTACTTCATCGCAGCAGCTCCAAGCGGACTGAAGTCAGTCAATGTAAAGATAATGTATGTTTTTTTGTAAGAACATCCTTTGTCATTATGGCTTTCATGATACTACTTTCTTAACCAGGAAGTCTGGACTGGAAACCTCACAATCCGGAAGAAACAGAGTGAAACCCTTGTCTCCCAATAATGCGGCATTCAGTTCTCCTCTGCCATTTAGTGGCCCCTGACCCTACATATTTATACCCAATAGAAGATGTTGTTTACCACTAAAATGCGGTTGTTCGCTTTGTACACCAATCCCCTGGTTCGAGGGGTTTAATTAAATCGCTTGTAACTGGTAAACATTATTATTGTGATATGATGGGATTGAAATTGCATTAGGTACACACTTTAATGTCTTAAGACTCTTGAAACATGCCCTGTTTGACATGCCTTTGAATGCTCAGGGGAAACTCTGTGCAACATATCAGTCATATAGCTGCTCAGTAAGATCCACTGGACCCTAGCATCCAGCCCAGTCAGTGGTGACAGTGACAGACAGTCTCTCTTAAAGGTGAAAGGCCCTTAGAGGGAGTGAGGGAACAGGCCTGGGAGCATTGAGCAGGAGGATTGAGACATTTCCAGTTTTCCACTCGTCTGCCCTCACACAATTATACCAGGGAGGGCAGACGAGTGATGGACATGGTCCAAACTTTTATAAAGCTGCCGCTGAAGTGGGCTTCCGTTTTTCTCTGAAAAGGGCATATGTCAAAGGGCAGTGATGACCGAGTTTACGACTGGTTTTATTTTCTCTCCAGATATTGATGGCCTTCTATTATTCCTCCGTCTAAAATACACCATAAACACATTTCACACGAACCCTCCGTTGGCATGAGGAGGACGAGCCGACCTCAGCTAGCATGCTGCTTTTGCTTCCGACGTCAGTGGACCGTGACGCAACAGGCGCGGTTAGCCGTTTGCTCATGTTTTACTCCCCATGACACGGATACAGAGCAGGGGCACAGGGACACACCCCTGACACCCGTGGCTCCTGGGTTGTCACTCCGCGCTAGGAAGCAGCTGGCGCATGGTGTCTTGGTTCAACTCCTCGTGTCACTCGCCGCCCCCCTGGTTAGCAGCTGCCCTCTGCCCCCACCCCAGTCCACACCCTGAGGAGGTGGGGTCTTGGTTGCCTGGGCACCTGTGGGGGTGTCACCTGACGAGAGATGTGGAAGTGGAAATGAAGGGAAGCAGCAGATCCTGTCACCAAGCATGAGAGCTCCCGTCAGTCAAACCGCTGATCTAGAGGGTGTGTGTGTGTGTGTGTGTTTGTGTGTACTGGTAAAGTCACTGACCTGCAGGTTGCGTGGGTGGGTGTGTGTGTGTGCGTGGCCAACAGTGCAGGGTTTGTGAGTACATTACGTTACCGCCTTGATCCCAGGGAATGTGTTTGTCCCTGAACACACAGACCTGGAGGGTGCACTGGACTGTAGACTGCATGCCTGTGTGATTGTGTCTGGTTTGTCTATGTCACTGAGTCTATTCTCAGCGGTGTTTAATGAAAAAAGCCCAGTAGCCGAAACACTGCCCACGGGTTGATATTGAACTGAAATTCAATAATTGAAAAAAATCCTTCCAATCCTACTTCCAGACAAAACATACTGACTTGCACTCAAGAAAATCTCAGTAACATTGTACGTGTTTTATTCTTCTATATCTGTGGACACCCAGAATAACAATTGTGGTGTCATTGCGGGAGATGCTCCATTAAGTTCTGGCAGGAGAGATGACAAAAGGTTCCTCCCACCTCTTGACCAACTGCAAGTATCAGGCATTTCTACAGGCCAATTGTGCCCTCCTGAAATTGTTATAACTTTGATTAATCTAAAAGATACTTGTCCGAAAACATGTGCAACAAAGTTTCTTGTTAGCCGTTGCCTCCCCTATTCCATATTCGAGAGAGAAGCTGCTAGCGTTTGGGTTGTGACTTGTGTCTGTGACCAGGTTACACTGGTGTACCCTACATCGAGCTGTCAGGCTCAGCTCCTGCCTCTTAGCACCATTTGGGGACGAGGCACCATGCTCTTCTACTCCCGGAGCTCAGCGCAACGCCACCTCGCCCTCCTGGGAACAAAAAGCCTGGATGGTGTCAGTGTGTGGCGCAGCTGCAGCCACCGACCCCCATCCCTGGGTGTGACCCGCAGTGGCGTGGTGTGGGTGGGGGCTCATCCGGGGAGCAGCGGGCTCTGGGCCTTTGGGAATCTGCATGGAGAGGGGACTGCTCTAGCTGTGGCTCTGAGTAGACTCGGTTTCCCGGGCCCTGGCCGACCAAGCGGGAGGAATGGAGGGAGACAGGGCCCAATCACCCATGACCCCTCGGCTCCCTCGGCGCTAGCCCCTGGGGTCCTGTGGCCTTCCAAACTACAAAGTCCATGTTTTAGCAGACCATATGTTCGCCCCACACCCCTTCAGCAAATAAACAAGTCAAGAAGCTATAGCTAGAGGGAGGTCAGGTTATTCTACCCAGACTGTGTTCCCTCTGTTTCTCTCCACACTGTCCTGTTTCTCTTTCTTTCTCTGCACTCATCTCTTTTACACACCCTCTTTCGCAAAACACCCTTATCTCCGCACTTACATTATCCACACTGCCTTCTCTTGCTCATTCTCACCACTCTTTTTCCTTGCTTTCTTCACAGATATAATATTTCACTAATTCCGGTATCAGTTATAAGCATCTTTTAAAAGTGTTTTTTGTGTATATCTTCGATGAAAAAACAATGCTGTGCAACAAGTAATCCAACTCAAGGCATTCCGTAACTGTCTTTTTAAAACAGAATAACCTAATTTATATCAGAATTTTTTTACAAATAACACAATCATAGATCATCATTCAATTCCTTGACTGACTAGCCCTTGCTGCACAAACCTTAACATACTGATCAGTCACTCGCAGAGAATGATTACCATCGCACAGCAAAAGCTATGGTTGTTAGTGTTATCGGTCTAGCGGCGCGCACCGCTAACTGGCTAACCATTTCACACCAGCTGCACACAGAATATCAAATCCTAAAACATATAGCTTGCTGCACACATGCCTCAGATAGCTGCGATGGTATTCACATCCCTCTCTCCCTATATAGCATTCCTCACACTTTCCAGTCCAAAAAATTATAATTTTAGGCAAGTTTGTCTAGTAAGATACTGAAATAATATGTACACTATAAATCACCATTACACCACGATGTGGATCCTGTAAACGGTTTTTCTATCCTTCTGGAAGAACTTTGTTTGGCGCAAGCTAAACTTTAACAATAGCTTGTATGTAGAAATGCCCAAACTGATTTTCTTCAGTTCAGTCTTTTCCCTGGAGGACCTTAGGTGGATTTCTAGATCAGTAAAATTTGTTTCACCCCATTGGCCATTAGGAGCATTGGACTGTTTATTGCGCTCCAAACATCACAGAATAAGAAGTCACAGCGTGTATTGAAGAGCTGAAAAATAAATCGTGTTTTGTTTAATTTCTTGATGCATCCATGTTATACCAATCAATATGTCTTGTTTATATTTGGTGATGTTTCTATTTGCAGATATTGATAAATGTACGTGGTATAAAATGTTTTCCATAATCTAAAATCTACTACTACTTTGAGGGGTGGACCTGAACTGAGCTGAGGGCAAGTCTTCCGAACATCAAGTGTTGCACACAAGCTCTGTTGACTGGATCCTTTTCTGGAGCAAATTTTTAAAGTGAGGCTAAAATGTATCAAAATAAATCTCTAAACATCTTTCCTTAAACTTATAGTCGAAATTGCCCAAATGTGAAGACCTGACAATGAGTTTTACTTCAAGGGTGAATGAAGGACACCGCTAAACAGATGGACTGTGTGTTTTTGGTGGTTCTGTGGGGCGAGTCATTGCCCCTTTGGGCAGAGAAATTGTCCAGAGATGGACAGCTGTGCCCAGGGCAGGGCATATAGAAAATGACATCATGGGCAGTACGCAACAGTATCTGTGCCCCCGGGGTTCTCTGGATGCAGTGACCAGACAGGCAGACGGATCTAAAATCCATCACATTGTCCGAAAAAGTCAAGCACATGAGTACCAGGATCTGCGGAACGAGGGCGGCTGATAGGAAAGAAGACGGGGGAAACATGATATACTTTTAGGATGGTTTGGTTAAACAGACTCCTAATACATACTTACAACGGTTTTCTTTAAAACACTGGCTTTCTTCGCAATTACTTTTAAATATAAAGACGTGGAAATAGAATAACCCAAGTAAAAATAACAAAAATGTATTTGTCAACGCCAACACAAATCTTCTTTGAGGAGTCCCAGAATATCAGGGACCTGTAGGTCTGCTGCTGCATGGGCCGTCTTTGGGGGCCGACGCGCCGTGTGTCTCCAATGGGTTGACTGACATACATTTGCAGTTTATGTTGTTATTGTTTTGTAATGTGACGTAATCAAATACATTATATAGCCCCTATGCTCCAAAGGAAATATGAAGTGCAACCACATTAATTTCCTGAGTGAGCTTTGTAATGAATATGCATGAACGGAGGCCTCATTACATTGTAAAGAAATGTGTCTGTTTATGAATGTATGTTTATTTGCATATTGCTTATCCAAGGCTGTGCACATTTCTGTGAGTGCTTTGCTGGGTTTGTGGTTTCCTCACAGCACGGCGGTGTGCGGCTGTATGTCAGTGTGTTTGGGGGGGGGGGGGGGGATGTGTCCTTTGAGGGAACCTGTATAGGCTTACTAGTGTGTCTGTGCATCAGATAACATGTTGGATAAACTGTGGTGGAGTTTTGTTGCAAACAGCCTGACATCTATAATGCTGGTCGTCCTACCGCTGCAGACACACTGACACCCTGTGTCCTCTGCCTCCCATGACCAGCCAGTTGAGTCATCCTTGTCCTTCCACGGGACTGGAGTTGACCAGGCCAATTGACCAAATCACTGATCTTTAAAAGCAGCTCTGGGGGGGGCTGAGTCCACCCCCTTGCCACGTTTCCCCGCCACCCCCACCCCCCGCTCCGCCCATGCTCTCCTCCACCTCGCTCTAATCAAGGAGCAGGCAAGCAGGACTGCGATGCTAACGAGAGGCGACAGCTACTCAGCGCTCCAGGCAACGACCAGCTCGGCTGTCGGGACTGCGGAGATAGTCCGCCAGGCACGCACTGAGGCGAGGCGTGCTGTTTGGGGAGGAGGAGGACAGGGAGAAAGATGAGGAGGAGGGTGAGGTAAAGATGGGAGGGCTTGCTGGTGATAGAGGGTTGCATGTTAAATAAATAACTATTAATAACACGCGCACACACAGACGCACGTGATAACAGGCACCTGCAATATGTACATACGTTGTACATACTAGGCATACAATGAACGGTCAATATCGTTTTTAATGTAATGTAATCTCAGGTATGCACACTGTTGCTCTCTCACGCTCACACACACACACACAAACACACACACAGAGGCCCACCATACACACACACACACACACACACACACACAGGCCCACCATACACACACACACACAGGCCCACCATACATACACACACACACACAGGCCCACCATACACACACACACACAGGCCCACCATACATACACACACACACACACAGGCCCACCATACATACACACACACACACACAGGCCCACCATACACACTCCCGAGCTGCCCTGAGGTCTACTTGCAGAGTGCTATAGCCCCCCCCATCCCCCCATCTTCTCTGAAAAGAATACAGTTTAACTTCTGTCATTCGGATGAATCAGGGGACTCCTGCTGCACGGGGAGCGGATGTGACAGGCTGGTAATGGACAGGACAAAGAGGGGATTTATGAAGTATTAGTAAACCTTAATAATTCACCACTCACAGACCGGGGGAAGTCCCTTACTCTCTGCCTGTCTGTCATTCTCTCATCTCCCCTCTGTTCATCTTGACACATCTAGAAGATACGTATAGAGGAGCTATAAATCTGGACACGTGTACAACAACTGGAAAATAACAATCTAGGATATACTCTCACTACATGTCCCTTTAGCGCATGCTTATCACCCGTGCATATCAACGTTGATGGATTTAGTGGGTTCTGTCCCTTTAACGCATGCTTATCACCCGTGCATATCAACGTTG
>JACXGK010014043.1:0-12033 GCA_016801125.1 Novumbra hubbsi
AGGTGGGTGATGGTGGGGGCAAGTGGGTGACAGTGGGAGCAAGTGGGTGACAGTGGGGGCAGGTGGGTGACGGTGGGGCAGGTTGGGGCAGGTGGGTGACAGTGGGGGCAGGTGGTTGACAGTGGGTGACAGTGGGGGCAGGTGGGGGCAGGTTGGGGCAGGTGGATGACAGTGGGGGCGGGTGGGTGTAAGTGGTTGACAGTGGGGGCAGGTGGGACTATTACCATGACTCTTCTTCCTCCCTGACTGTCTTCTGCCCCCCCCCCAGTGCGATGATCCCAGAGGCGGGTGACCCCTCCCAGCAGGTGACCCTGGTGGACTCCGGCTCCTTGCTCTCCCCCGAGGGTCTGGCTCTGGACTGGGTCCAGCACAACCTCTACTGGACCGACTCGGGCCACAAGAGCGTCTCAGTGGCCTCGGCGTACGACGGGCAGAGGCGACGAGTTCTGGTGGACACGGGGCTCAGCGAGCCCAGAGCAATAGCTCTGGACCCCCAGTACGGGTATGTGTTGACCCCCAGTACGAGTAGGTGTTGACCCCCAGTACGAGTAGGTGTTGACCCCCAGTACGGGTGTGTCAGGCCCGGTGAGCCACGGACACTAATTGTCGGTCCGGTTGAGGTTGTCTGCTAACTGCTTGTGCGTGATGCCATGATACTGCTTCAATATGCCAATCAGCCACTCATTTTATGAAATAACTAACACAATGTAGCGGGCGCTTTTACCGAAAGCCACACGTTCATGTGTGCATTACTTCTTTCACGTGGGTTGTCCCTGAATTCTAACCCACTGGCGTTGCAAGCCCTCGGATGCCATGGAATAACAATGGAATAATAGTAGAATAACAATGGAATAACAGTAGACTAACAATGGAATAACAGTTGAATAACAATGGAATGAATAGAACGTTATTCCAAATGTTCCTGACAAAGCGTGACGTTCGTCCTCTCTGTGGTATTCCCAACGGGACTTCCTGTTGGTTTCCAGGTTCATGTACTGGTCGGATTGGGGCAACCGGGCCAAGATCGAGAAGGCTGGGATGAACGGTGTGGACCGGCAGGTCCTGGTGTCCGACAACATTGCGTGGCCCAACGGCATCACCCTGGGTGAGGACTCACACACCTCACACTTATACACACTTATACAGACACGTGTACTTTCACACACACACTCACACACTCACGGACACAGCGCTTGTTTACATTACGAGGGAGAACTCAAATCTCTGCGGGTGGGGGGGGCGGGGGTGGTGGCTCTGTTGAAGTGTGGTGTCTTGGTGTATCGATATTAGCCAACTTACTCCACATAATAACTCATGTTCCTAGACTTTTACAGTTGATTACTCATGTTCTTAGGCCTTTACAGTTAATAACGTGTGTAACTCCTGAATTGTTCCACAAAATAATTACGTTTGCTGATAAATTCTTTTGCAATTTCTGCCCAAGACGCCATCTCACTACTGTGTGTTTAGATGTTGCCAACAGGCGTCTATACTGGGCGGACTCCAAGCTGCACCTGGTCTCCAGTGTGGATCTGAACGGGGCTCACCGACGTACACACCTGTCCTCCTCGGAAACCCTGGGACATCCCTACTCCCTGGCTGTGTTCGAGGTAACGGACAGTGTGTGTTACTGTCTCCACGCGTGTGTGCGTTTATCGTTTGCCTCGCTCCAATGGGAACATCATGCCAGTAAAGGGTTGAGTGAGAAAATACACTGCCAGGGACCTCAAATCAAGAGAACTGGAGTCAGCGAGAGAAACCACGATTAGCATCCTAAGGCTTCAAAGGTGAACAAGTCCTCCTGATTAACATGGATCTGTTAAATACTATAAGATAACAATTGCCGTGCCCCCACTTGGGAAAACCCTTGAAGGAATTAACGTTAACATGTTGAATGGTGAACCGCTAAATGACAAAGCTTTAATTAGCTGATGTTGTGCCCTTTTTAATCACTGTGATTAGTCTCCCTCTGCTTGCTGCATATTTTTCTGTGTGTCTGTTCGCTACATCTGTGATTGCTGTTTGTCTGGTCCTGTCGTCTGGGAGGACTGACTGTCTGGTCCTGTCGTCTGGGAGGACTGACTGTCTGGTCCTGTCGTCTGGGAGGACTGACTGTCTGGTCCTGTCGTCTCGGAGGACTGACTGTCTGGTTCTGTCGTCTGGGAGGACTGACTGTCTGGTCCTGTCGTCTGGGAGGACTGACTGTCTGGTCCTGTCGTCTGGGAGGACTGACTGTCTGGATTCAATGTCTGGGAGGACTGACTGTCTGGTTCCAATGTCTGGGAGGACTGACTGTCTGGTCCTGTTGTCTGGGAGGACTGACTGACTGGTTCTGTCACACAGGCCAGACACACTGACAGACAGACACACACACACACACATAGACAGTAATATTATATGTTTGCGTTCTCCTCCTAACACCCTCCTCCTCCTCTCTCCCCCTGTGTACACTCCATATACCGTAACTGTAAAGAGCACCTGTGTAGATCAGTGTAGCGTCTACAGTAAATGTACTGGGTTAATATGTGACAGGTCTCTGAGGCTTGATTTGGATGTGTAAACAGCTAAAAGGAAAGATATGTTCTTACTGAAAGCGGCTCTGACTAACTACTGTAGGAGGAGGTTCAGTAAAACATCCTTTATTGTCCATACTTTGTCTCTTTCCTATTCAAGCTGAATTTTAGCCTTTTGTCCACTGTCACAACCGCAGACACACACACACACACAACCGTAGACACACACACAAGCTCTGGGAAATATCCTCTTGGTTTCCACAGCAACGGTGAAGCAATGTCAGCTTCCCTTAGTGCAGCGTCTTCTGAAGGATGTTAACATTAGGGAACGTTCCACTAAACAGACACAGAATATAATGAAATATAAATAACCACAAGGTGAAGGCAGTCAGTTTGTTTGCCTCCTGACAGTGGAGCAGTAGATTGGCTCTAGGGCCAGTCTCTCTCTCTGCCCAGTCGCTCTCTCCGGGCCGGTCTCTCTCTCTGCCCAGTCTCTCTCTCTGGACCAGTCTCTCTCTCTGGGCCAGTCTCTCTCAGGGCCAGTCTCTCTTCGGGCCAGTCTCTCTCTCTCTGCCCAGTCTCTCTCCGGGCCAGTCTCTCTCTCTGGGCCAGTCTCTCTCCGGGCCAGTCTCTCTCTCTGCCCAGTCTCTCTCCGGGCCAGTCTCTCTCTCTGCCCAGTCTCTCACTCTGGGCCAGTCTCTCACCTTCGGTCTGGCGCACAGCCCAGAGTCTCTCAAAGGGGATACAGATGCAGTAGACTGGAGGCTCCATTCTTAGACCATGTTACTTCATGTGTAGAGTTACCTATTGCCTCTTCATTTCTCTCCTTTCTCTCTCCTTCTCTCTCCCCCCACCTTCTCCCTCTTCTCTCTGCTCCCTCATTTTCTCACCTCTTCACCCTCCTTCCCTACAATCTCTCCTCTCTCCCCTTCCACCGTTTCCTCCGCCTTCTCCTTACACATTGTCTCCCTCTCCTCCTCTGTCCTGGTGTGGGTGTTTGTCCGGTCAGGACCGTATCTACTGGACGGACCGAGAGCGGGAGGCGGTGTACAGTGCTAACCGGCTGAGCGGCAGGGATGTAACCACGCTGGCTGAACACCTCAACGACCCCCTCAGCATAGTGGTCATCCACCCCCTCCGCCAGCCACAAGGTAGGGGGCGTGTGTGTGTGCGTAATAGAGGGCATATGTTGACGCCGATTGGTTTATTCAAGTTGTGACGGGTTGGTTTATTACTGTTGTGATGGCTAGATCTGATTGGTTTGATTACGGTTGTGACGGGTTGATATGATTTGTTTACAACAGTTTTGACAGGTAGATATGGTTGGTTTATTACAGTTGTGACGGGCAGATGGGATTGGTTTACTCAAGTTGTGACGGGTAGATACGGTGGGTTTATTACAGTTGTGATAGGTAGATATGGTTGGTTTATTACAGTTGTGACAAGTAGATATGGTTGAATAATTACAGGTGGGATGGGTAGATATTCTAGGTTTATTACAGTTGGGACGGGAACGAAATCTCTTGAAGTCTTTTTCACAACAACTCTGTAGATTTAAGAGAAATTGCTGCCCTTAAGCCGTTAAACCAGGCAGTACTCACCGGCAACTACATGCTTGGAGGAGAACGCATTCACCGGCCAACTGCCATGACTGAGCGTGCTGGTGCCTGACCTACTGTTGATGGAGCAATCAAACCCGCCAACCTCAGATGGTGCTGCGCCGCTTTACGCCGAGACGTTCAAGGCTTCTGGGGGGCTGTGAGGATATCCACTTCTAGCCATAATTAGTTCCTTGCTGCACTCCTGGGGAGCCCCGTAAGACAGGTTTTAACAACGTCCCCTAGACCCTTCCTGAGATGTTCTGTGGATGAGGGCTGGTATCGCGGTATCCTGTGTGTAAACGCGTCCGCAGTATCCTGTGTGTAAAGGCGTCCGCGGTATCCTGTGTGTAAATGCGTCTGCGGTATCCTGTGTGTAAACGCGTCCGTGGTATCCTGTGTGTAAACGCGTCCGTGGTATCCTGTGTGTAAAGGCGTCCGTGGTATCCTGTGTGTAAACGCGTTCGTGGTATCCTGTGTGTAAAGGCGTCCGTGGTATCCTGTGTGTAAATGCGTCCGTGGTATCCTGTGTGTAAACGCGTCCGTGGTATCCTGTGTGTAAAGGCGTCCGTGGTATCCTGTGTGTAAACGCGTTCGTGGTATCCTGTGTGTAAAGGCGTCCGTGGTATCCTGTGTGTAAACGCGTCCGTGGTATCCTGTGTGTAAATGCGTTCGTGGTATCCTGTGTGTAACTCTCCGCCCGCCCCCACCAGGTCCCGACAGCTGTAACCTGGGCAGTGAGGCCAACGGTGGCTGTGAGTACCTGTGTCTCAAAGCCCCCCAGATCACGGAGCACTCCCCCAAGTACACCTGTGCCTGCCCCACGGGACAGGACCTGGGCACCGACATGCGTGGCTGCGTGGCAGGTGAGCGGGGGGGGGGACCGGAGGGAGCGCGGTCAGTGGAGGCGATCGGGGGGGAGGGACTCGCTCATGATTGTATCCATGACCCTCTCCTCTTCCTGCAGCCAATGAGACCACTGCATCACAGCTGCCTGCCTCTGGCTCCGCGGCCGGCGTCACGGCTACATTCGACGGGGGCCCGGATTCCCCCGTCGCCTCGCGGTCCCCCCAGGCGGACGCCGGGGTGGCCCCTCTCACCCCCGCCCCGTCCAGCACCTCCAGGCCCGGACCAAAGGAGAAGGAGCGGGGTTTGAATCGTGCTCCGGCCACCTCAATGATCCCCCTCCCCAGCGCAGCAGATGGCACTGTTAAGGAGGACAGCAACCTCTCCCATCACTGTAAGTGTGTCTGTGGGGGTTAGGCTGAGGTGGTGGAGGTTATGGTTAGGCTGAGGGTTAACGTGAGGGTGTAGGGTATAGGGTTAAGGTTATGGTTAAAGTTTGGATTCAAGGTGAGGGTAAAGGGTTAAACGAGTACGTCTGTAAATACAAGGTTTTCTGTATATTTGTAATCAGCCATATCACTTAACCATATCACACTTGGCCAAATGTTACTCCAAAACACCACCTAGACCAGGGGTGGGCAAACTACGGCCCAAGGGCCAAATGCGGCCCGCAAGGCTGTCCCATCCGGCCCACGGAATGCCCTTTTCTGGCCTCCAAATCAGTTATGATTAACAAGTTACAAAAAGAAATGTGGCCCTCCATTTCATTTCAAAATCCTGATGTGGCCCCCGAGCAAAAATATTTGCCTACCCTTGACCTAGACTGAAACCAGAGCCAACAACCAAGCCATTTGCTTTTAGGACCATAAACCCTCAGCCAATGTTCTCACGGTATTCAGCATTGGCTTTGTGTGTGTTTCTTTCTGGTTATAAAGGGGTGACTGTGCTTGTTAATACTCCCCTGGGTAGGAATGAACAGCGAGATGTGACACTTATATGTTCTCCTACCTCCTTTTCTGTCTCCTCTCCTTCCTCCTTCTTTGTCTCCTCTCCTTCATCCTTCTCTGTCTCCTCTCCTTCATCCTTCTCTGTCTCCTCTCTATCTCTTTTTCTGTCTCCTCTCCTTCCTCCGTAGCTGGAAGTGAGCATTTCCTCTTGGGGGAGAACCTGACGGTGGCAGTTCTGGGAGTAGTGATCCCCATAGGTAGGTCGTTGCCTGGGCGCGGGTCCACGACAGGGGCCACGACCAATCAGAAACCCTCATGACATTTTCCCACTGCATATCCATCCATCTGTTGTCTGTGCTGGCCGCATGTTCCAACACGACGGTGGACTTTCCCGCTGGGTTTATGGGATGTATTCTGGGCATGTCTGACCGGGGAACATGACAGGCTGCTAGCATCTCAGAGTCGGCAAGGTTAATTGAGGGTGTGACACATTAGTGAGAAAACGTTCAGGTTTTGACTGAGGACAATCTGCTTACCTTCATGAATTCAGCTAACATGGAATGTTAGTTCACTAGTGGATACAGCTAGCTGTGTTAGCTGTGTAAATTCTCAATGGAAATATCTCGTAGACGTAGCTAGCTAATGAACTTCTGTCATCAAGACACACATCTGATACTTTAATATACTAGTAGATTTAAAAGTTGGCAAGATATAAATGTTCAGGTAAACCCTCGGCTTAACAAGTTTGCCGGGAGCCAAAATCATCCTCTATGCCAAATTCACTGCACAAAAAATCTGGTTAAAAAAATCATGTATTCAACAGGAATACACTTTCAAATTAGTTTAATCTGGCTCGACCTGTGGCCATGGATACTTTGAGACAACCGTACGGCTAACCGCTAAGACACCCAGTACCCCGGAGGAGGTGAATATCCCTCAAGCTTATTCATAGGAATCTTTTCACCGGTACCCAACCCACGGTCAAGTCAGTCCGCCTCCCCCGCCTCCCAACTCAGCGGGCCGCTACCCCTCCGGCCGGCCCGATCACCTCACCGCGCTCACGGCCCGACCGCATTAACGCTCCCCCATCTTTCCCGTGTCCCCCCCATCCCCCCCTCCCCCCTGCCGCTGTGTGCTAAACACATGCAGTTCCTATCGTTGCCACAGTGGTCTTCGGCCTCCTCTGCACCGGCGTCTACTTGGCCTGGCGGAACTACCGCCGGAACTCCACCAAGAGCATGAACTTCGACAACCCCGTCTACCGCAAGACCACGGGCGAGGGCGAGGAGGACGAGATCCACATCGGACGGACGGAAGGCGGCGTGGGCGCCCATCACGGCCACCACCACTCGCACCACCCGTACGCGGCCGGCGTGGGCTGCGGGATTGTTGGAGCAGGCGGAACCGCGTGCCCGCAGTTCATTGCGCTGCCACTGGGAGGCAGTATGCCGGACCCGGGGACTCACTGGTACACGGAGCAGCCCATGCTGTCCACCGCGGCTAAGTGAGGCGGCGAGCGTGTGGGGGGAGGGTGGAGACCGTATGGCTGCTCAGGGGGGTGGTGTTTCCAAGATGGCCGCTGAGGCTAACGCACACACCAGGGTCATGGACACCGCCAGGGTCTGCTGGAGGGATGGGCGTGCAGCGGCGGGATCTAGTCGCTTCCGGGACATTTGGGTCACAGCGCTGTGCCGTTTCCATGTGCAGAATCAACCGCTGAACACTTCAATTGGCTCCATTTGAATTCATGTCAATTGAGCGGATCAATAATGATAATTCAGTTCATGAATTCTCTCTGCATCGAATGCATTTAAAGATACATTTCCACACTGGACTTTACACTTTGAAACTGTGTTGACACCAATTCTGTATGCCGTCCTTTGATCTCAGAATTACTGAGTTTTGCTACCTGTCTCCGAGTTAAAGCGGAAAAGGTATTCCAGGAGATTTCTTTCATCCTTGACGTTTCCAATTTAGGCTCTCCATTTTATTTCCCTGGTGGAACATCATTCACTGGAGAGGCTTTTTTAGGAGAAAGTTTAAAATGAGTGCTGCACCTTAGTTGAGGGGACAATCTGTATAGTTTTAAGGTATTAATTCCACCTCTTTTATTGCTCTAACTCCACATTACTGAAGAAATCATAGTGTTTTGGTTATTCTGGTAAGGGTTTTTGTCATTGAGTCGAGTAAAAGTCTGAGAGCAAGGTTGCTGTGACTGCCAGTGGAGAATACAGTGTGTGAGTCTGTGTCCACCGGTGGAGTATACAGTGTGTGAGTCTGTGACTACCAGTGGAGTATACAGTGTGTGAGTCTGTGACTGCCAGTGGAGTATACAGTGTGTGAGTCTGTGTCCACCGGTGGAGTATACAGTGTGTGAGTCTGTGTCCACCGGTGGAGTATACAGTGTGTGAGTCTGTGTCCACCAGTGGAGTATACAGTGTGTGAGTCTGTGACTGCCAGTGGAGTATACAGTGTGTGAGTCTGTGTCCACCGGTGGAGTATACAGTGTGTGAGTCTGTGTCCACCGGTGGAGTATACAGTGTGTGAGTCTGTGACTACCAGTGGAGTATACAGTGTGTGAGTCTGTGACTGCCAGTGGAGTATACAGTGTGTGAGTCTGTGAGTGTGTGTTTTTGCTGTTGGAGAGAATTCTTCAAAGCAACAAGGTTGATATCTTGGAGTACGGACACAGACCTCTTTCCTCCTTATAAAACCTCCCAGCGGACTGGAGGACGAGCAGGTCTCGCGGGCCGTTGATGGTTGTCAGGGGTTAGATCCTAAAGAAGCTTAGCGAGGTGAAGCCTTTGTAGTGAAGAGGCTGGCCTGGAAGTTTCACACAGCGGAGATCATTAGCTAGCGGCTAGTGCTGTTTTTGTTCGGCATGATAATGCAGACAGCTGGCTTGAGACGGATGTTTAATTAGACTGAAGCGGAACCCTGCGTTGCTAGCGGCTAGCAAGCTAACGGTTAGCAACCCGTCTGGGGAAATCAGTAAGAGGGGTTGATCCAGAGCTGAGTCACTTTGAGCCACTATTCTCATTGCTGTTTCCCGTTGCGTCAGGGTATGTGGTGAGGGAATCTGTTTTGGGGGATTTTATTGTCTGCTCTTCCACACACACCGTCAGGTAGTGACCCTTGAGAGATTCCACACAGGCATCCTTACTGACTGTATAGATGGCACACCTCATCACCTTCCAAACTAGTCTTATTGTTTGGGCGCACACTCACATTCACACACATACACACACTCACCTCCAGACACACACTCACATCCACGCACATACACACACTCACAACCAGACACACGCTCACATCCACACACACTCACGTCCAGACACACACTCACGCCCAGACACACACTCACGCCCAGACACACACTCACATCCACACACACTCACATCCAGACACACACTCACGCCCAGACACACACTCACATCCACACACACTCACATCCAGACACACACTCACGCCCAGACGCACACTCACATCCACACACACTCACATCCAGACACACACTCACATCCACACACACTCACGTTGAGACACACACTCACGTCCAGACACACACTCACGTCCAGACACACACTCACATCCACACACACTCACATCCACACACACTCACGTCCAGACACACACTCACGTCCAGACACACACTCACGTCACAGACAACACAGTCATTATTCTTTGAAAAAGGTCACCGTGAGCTTTCACCAATTAGAATCTCGTTAGGAGGCGGGGCTAACAAAGAACCACTGTCAGGTGACTTAGTGGTCCGGCCCACGTGGCAGATTGTTTGCTATAATGAGTTCTACTTTGAATCCTGCTGTCAATAAACACAGAGATCCATTTGTCCTCATCTCATTGGTTCCTGTCACGTGCTCTGACCCTCCTCTTCTCAGAGCTCCTTCCATTGTTGGGTGACGCTCCTCTTCTCAGAGCTCCTTCCATTGTTGGGTGACGCTCCTCTTCTCAGAGCCCCTTCCATTGTTGGGTGACGCTCCTCTTCTCAGAGCTCCTTCCATTGTTGGGTGACGCTCCTCTTCTCAGAGCTCCTTCCATTGTTGGGTGACGCTCCTCTTCTCAGAGCTCCTTCCATTGTTGGGTGACGCTCCTCTTCTCAGAGCTCCTTCCATTGTTGGGTGACGCTCCTCTTCTCAGAGCTCCTTCCATTGTTGGGTGACGCTCCTCCTCTCAGAGCCCCTTCCATTGTTGGGTGACGCTCCTCTTCTCAGAGCCCCTTCCATTGTTGGGTTTTGGTTTAGAGATGGCATGAAATGAGATTAAGGAGAGCCAGGTGGAAAGACTGTGTTTGTGTGTCTGTGATAGAGACTGAGAGTGTGTGTGTGTGTGATAGAGAGACTGGGAGTGTGTGTGTGTGTGTGTTTATGCATGCTTATGTTCATCCCACACCGTTACTGGGAATGTTTTGTACGCTTTTTGTTGCACAGCACTCTCATTGTGTGTGTTGCACAGGAGAACAAAGGTGTGTGTGTGTGGTGTGTTGTGCTTGTCAGAATGTGTGTACTTGAGTGTGTGCGTTTGGAAATGGAGTAGCTGCAAAGGTTTTTTGAAAATCATGATTTCTAATTACGTTTTCATATTGCAAAAAAGCTTTTGATAAACATGTTGTACATAAGATTTTAGATAAGAAAAACATGTGACAGTATATTAATTTATTTGTTTAAAAGAGCACCTCATTCCCTGAATGTACAAAATATTGTCCACCGAAGTGTTCTGTGTTGTTACTTGGTTAATTTCAAGTAATACAAGGTGGTTTCCCCTCAGTATTCTCTGTGTGTTCTCGCTTTTCAACCCAAGTGTTTGTTTCTTTGTAATATTAATTCTGGTTTTTCGGTGCCTTTTTAATTTCAAGCTGTTTTGCTGTGGGACAAAGACGGGCTCTTATTGAACAAATTCTGTAAATGCAAATAAGAACGTCTGTGCTCAGTATTGCCAAAATGGTCTCATTCACCTTTTTATTCTTTCACGGAGTTCTTAAATATCTATATATTGATATATAAAATTTGATTGAAAACATCTCGTCTGTGTCCTTTGTTCCGTCGGCCACTTGAATCCTCGTCCTCAGGCGTTGTATCCTTCAGGTGCCACACAGACACGTGACACCAACCAAGGATCCCCGGGACATTCGGTAGTTTTCCATGCGCACTGCAGTCATATTTGGTTTCTACACTTTCCGTAAAAATGCACTGAATGTGGAGCTTTATCTTGCTGACTGCGATCCACAACCCCTGTTTGCCCGCCCAGTCGGGTTAGGCCGAAATGGCTGGTGGAAGATTCTAGAAAGGGGCGAGGATGGTTAAAGCCGGTCTCTGTAGATTTCCGAGGGCAGGCTTAAGTTCCAGAAATGACATTTCAGTCAAGCTGGGCTGAGACTCATGCCAGCTTACTTTCATCTCACAGAACCGTGACCCCCCCAGTCGGAGGATCAGCGTGGGCTGGTACGCTCTCCATCGAGAGATCTCCCGGGGATCTTTGGGCTCGCCTGAAGGTGTCAGGAATTAGCACACCTTGTTACTTGACCAGTGGAGACGGACCAGGAGGAGGAGTTGCTCCATGGGCCTCCTGCTCTCTGCATCGGCTACCCTCCCTCCGGAGTGAACACACCCTTCGGGAATGAAACACTGTGCAATGCGGACATCAGCCTGTTTTTAGAAACAATGCATAGAAGGAACAGAACGAGAGTTCCTGGTTCGAGTCGGTGGCTCTTCCGTTGTATTCATTCTTTTTCTATACTATAATCCTATCCAATGGTGGAAATCTGTGTGGATAACATTTGAAAATCCTCCCCCGCTGGGGAATTCTCAGGGTAAATAAGGGGCTTTGCTGCGATGGAGATAGACAGATAGATTTATACAGACACATAAGGGGAGACACACACACATACACACATGTTTTCCTCAAAGGACATGTACAGCACACACACTAGCTCCCCATCTGCCCTGTCTAACACACACACCATCCAAATTCTCCAATGGAGAAAAATATCTCCTACAGGCAGGCAGTATGGGGTAATATGGAGAATAAGAACTTGGGGCAGTTCTCCTATGGAGAAAAAGACAACATACACACAGGGCAGTTCTCCTATGGAGAATAAGACCACATACACAC
>JACXGK010014044.1:0-12088 GCA_016801125.1 Novumbra hubbsi
TCTGGACTGGCCTCAAACTTCAGGGAAACTCACTGTTCTGGACTGGCCTCAAACTTCAGGGAAACTCACTGTTCTGGACTGGCCTCAAACTTCAGGGAAACTCACTGTTCTGGACTGGCCTCAAACTTCAGGGAAACTCACTGTTCTGGACTGGCCTCAAACTTCAGGGAAACTCACTGTTCTGGACTGGCCTCAAACTGCTGGGAAACTCACTGTTCTGGACTGGCCTCAGGCGGCAGGGAAACTCACTGTTCTGGACTGGCCTCAGGAATTTTCACTTTAATTGTTAAGGCTAGTTTACAGGTTTTACCAGAAAAACGACAGTCTAGCACTGCGGCAACATGCATGATCCATTCTGTATTTTTACACCCTGGCTTAAATGTAATGGAGGCTGTAGCATCGGTAGTGGATGGCCGAAATATATTTTGGGGACATTTTATTAATTCACCCGCTGACGGTCTTATACAGAGTGTTCATATACATTATTGATTTCATACATTATTGATTTCATACATTAAATGTGAATGGCGCTCAACCAGGTAGGAACCCCTTGTCTTCCCCAGTCCCACTCAAACCTGTGAGGGATAAATATTGATCACCTTACAACTCTGACACACACTACCCTGCCGGAACACCAACAGAACCACACACTACCTTGCCGGAACACCAACAGATCCACACGGCACCAAGCAGGTCGTCTAGCCTACAGACTACATTACAGTACAACAGGCAGAAAAAGGGAGGGTTGCTGGGGATTTTCCTCCTGAAGGGATAGAGGGCTGATGATTTAAAGGCCACGGTCACAGCACAACCTCAGGAACATTAGAACTACAGGAGGCCCCATAAGACAGCCAGGATAGCTGGAAAAGGCAGAGGGAAAATGGACAAATTAAGGGGGAAATGACTTGGCCACTCAGAGAGCTGAATCCACTTAGGGCAGAGAGGCAGGAGATGAGTCTTAGGGCAGAGAGGCAGGACATGAGTAGAGAGAGATTCTGCCTGAGGGAGTCCAAAACGGAGGAGGAGTGGTGCGTTAAAATGAAGAGAATGTCAAAGAAAGCCTAGGAAGGAACATTTTATAAGAAAGGCAAGACAATTTACAAGGGAACCGCAATTATATAGAAAACACAGAGGGGGAAAAACCGATTGAAGACAGAGAGAGAGAAAAAAATGAAAGGCATGTTTGTGTATTAGCCTGGTTAAACGGGGTTAAAGGAGCTTTGTCTTTATCATCAGCACAGATTTCACCTTATTAGGCAGTGGTTTGACCTTATTAGGCAGTGGTTTGACCTTATTAGGCAGTGGTTTGACCTTATTAGGCAGTGGTTTGACCTTAATAGGCAGTGCCTAGCAAACACATTATCTGGCACACTTTCAGTGTTTTCACACACACACACACACACACACGCATCCCTCATTCACATATGCAGAACACCCAAATAAACCAACTGGACGTTCACTGGCATGGTGACATCAGCCAATGGGAAAGGGCAGAATCATCAACAGAAAGCATTGCCATTGTGGAGACCCGTGTCACCACGTCCTAAGAGCCAATCATTGGCCTACGCTGACAGACCCACTTAACCCAATAATCGCTGGTACCATCACTATCGACGGCTGGCCATTTCTATCAGCAAGAAAACAATAGTATGTATGGTTGCAGATGTTTACCGGGTTTGTTTGTTATGCTGTGCGAGGCCTGATTGTGCGGGAAAGCAGGTTACTTGGTCGGACATTTTAACATAACGCAGTAGAGGAAAGAGGTGCCTGAGGAGAAGAGGAGGCCCGCTGACTACTGTGTTTATGTTTGTGTGTGTCTAATTATTAACTAACGTGTCCGATTTTTCCACGCCCCAAACCGTTTTGATGCAGTTTAATCACATCTCTCTCTTTGTCTCACGGAACCATTTGTATTTAACAGCGCATGTTTCTGCTGGACCGTGAATGCCCCTGTCAGATTGGGAGCGTGGCTTGGAAGACAATCGTTCATGTTTAATACACACAAGCCCCAGTTCCCTATGGTCTTACCTAGACTACACTACGGCTAAGCTCCCTAGCGTATTGCAGGACCCCACTCCCATGTGTGAACAATGTCATGCTTCAGAGGACACCCCGTTTCACAGCTTCATCCTCTGCCCCCACCCAACGCAGCCTCTAGCCAGGAGTCTTCAAGAGTTTCTCAGTGGTCATAAAGCCTAAGGAAGTCTCTCGAAGTCTAACTTTCACCAGAGAAATTTTCTTAATGTTCTGGAAAAGACTGAGCTTCCCTCAAATAAATGATGAATGGGTAGGTTAATTCCCAAAAAAGTTTAGACTGAGTTTTTCGGAGCAGGAAATGATGACCAGTGTGTTCCACTGGCTTTCCCCCCTCAATTGATATCCACGTGTTTGTGTCACACATGGTTCCTTATCGACAGCTGTCCTAGTGACGTTTACCTTGTTAGGGCACCCTGCCTTTGCGAAAAGACTGAGAATGACGCATTCTGGTAATGCATTTAGCATAATAGCAAGATTCTTCTGAACACAATAAAATAAAAACATGACCAAATTCAATCACTCCTGCCAGATGATCGATGGATTCTTTTATTTGATTGTATTTAACCAGGGTTGACCCATTAGAACTGAGTCTCATTTTGAGTAGAAATTGAGTAAGGAACAGAAGGGTCCAATTTAAGAGACCACTGCCCATTGAACCCTTAATTTCCTCACTCAAAACTTTCCTTTTCAACTTTTTGAGAAAGGAAAGCAGACGGTGAACTGGACTCTTAAATTTTTTCCAGGGCTGTATAATACATAGGAAAATTCTACAGTCGTTTTTAGGGTTATTTTATCCATGTGTTCTCTACTTTTCCACAGTACCTGTGTATGTATCTGAGAGCACGCTTGGCTGCAGGTGTGTTGGTGTGTGCGAGTGTGTTGGTGTGTGCACGTGATTATGGCTTTAGAGGCCTTAGACAATAAACTAAAGAAGCAGCAGAGCCCAGCACTTTAACTGGTTGGAATAGATTGAGCCCAGTCATGGACCATGCACTCCTCTACACTCATCAATATCTATTGGAGCATAGCAGGCCTGATAACACTGCATCTTTCAACCCTGTCCCCTGGAGAAGAGCCGGTCAGGGGTTTACGAGATCTGTCTACCCAACACCCAGTTGGCAAAACCAAGAAGGTAATAGTTGCGGGGATACAGAAGCATGACAGGAGCAAAGGGGAACACGCGTGTGGTGTAAAGCCGGGAACGCCTGTTGTTTGGGCCGATTGGTAGACGGCCGAGCGAGAAAGTTTAAATGGAGAATATCTCAAGCACTCGGGAACATTTTTGTAGAAAGTATCAGAAACATTAGCTGTCTTCTGGTCATGTATGCTCATATTTACACAGTGAATAGGGCAGTAAAAGTTATTAAAAAGAGAAAAGTTGCATCTTTCAGTGAGAGGTAGGCAAAAATGAATGTCAAAAGACTGCATGTAGCCTAACAGTACAATAGTTTAATAGTTTACGTAATACCATAAAAGGCTCCACGTTTAAACTAGTCAACATAATACATAACCAAAATTAAATACTACCAATAAAAGTTCTATGTGTATTTCTCTATTTACAGTAATATGAATGTGAAAATGTGTAAATGGTTTGTATCCTGAACATGCATAGACAGATAATATTTTAAAAAAAATTAATTCTAATGTAGTCTGCAAAGAAAACCCCCATACTGCCTGCACATCAAGCATCTCAAACACAGATGCTGCTGTTGAAGTCTAGTCTATTCGCCATTTGGTTTTGTTGTGCAGAATACTATTATTATGTGTTCCTGGAGACATTGAGATGTCTTTGGTCACAAAGATTTTCCACAAGCATCAGTCCCCATTCGTCACCAAAAAGGGCAAATGCAACCTGTTCCCTGGGCAGCCAGACAATGCTTCAGATAATTAGCCTTCAGGAACAGGCTTCTGGAGAACTGAAAATCCGCAGCCACAGAGTGACAGAACAAGAGAAAAAGTGTGTCTCTGTGTGATCTGTGCGTCTCTCCTTCTCAGCCCGGTGATGTTCCACTGGTACTGTGGGGACAGAATGAAGCGAGCTGTGGGGACAGAATGAAGCGAGCTGTGGGGACAGAATGAAGCGAGCTGTGGGGACAGAATGAAGCGAGCTGTGGGGACAGAATGAAGCGAGCTGTGGGGACAGAATGAAGCGAGCTGTGGGGACAGAATGAAGCGAGCTGTGGGGACAGAATGAAGCAAGCTGTGGGGACAGAATGAAGCGAGCTGGTCCACACGTCTCTAGCATTGTTCTGACACATGGGAGCTCAGCTGGCCCTGTCAGGTTAATTTCAACGGTGCCGAAAGAACACCTACGTTAGTCAGGAGATGGAAGACAAGCATGTGTGTATGTATGTGTGTGTGTGTGATGGTTTCAGAAGTACACCACAGTCGTCCGGTCTGCCAGGGATGCACGGTGTGTGTGTGTCTTTAACTGTGCAAGTCTACATGTATGTTTTTCAGTATGACAGTTTGGGACCTTTGTTCGGACCCACCGATCCCACTCTGCTCCTTCTCCTCTCGGCTTGGTTGTTTTGCTGTTGGGCACGTCTCCACACACGGCCAGGCAGATCCGATCGGGCTTGCAGCCGGAGAGCAATAAGACTGGTGCAATGTAATAACGCTGTATGGATCACAGTACCATTAACCACTGTGTGACACACACTGAACACCAATGGAAGAAGGTGAATGTTCCTTCCCCCTCCCCGCTCCACTGTTATTGATTTTCTCTGTTTTCTCTGTTCTTCCTTCCTACAGAGGTCGTACCAGAATTGCCTGGAAACAGCTTTTGAGTGGAAATTTGCTGTACGAATGGCGGCCTGGCTCAATAGACAATGAGTACTGTATTGAAGACGTAATGATACATCCTGTGCCCTCCTGATTGTAATGCCTCCACCTACATCAGAGTAGGACTTGTCATGCATGTTGATTTCAGGAGGGAGATCATGCTGTATTACTTGGTTTGACGGAGGGTTGTCCTGGTTTGAAGGGAGGTTGTCCCGGTTTGCCCGGGAGTTGTCCAGTCTTTGCAGGGGGTTGTCTTGGTTTGACGAGGTTTGTCTAGGTTTGTCCGGACTGGCAGTTGTTTTTAAGGGGGGGTTAGTTAGTTTAATGGGTGTTAGTTAGTTTGACAGGGGAGTAGTTGGTTTGAAAAGTGGGTAGGTAGTTGGTTGGCCAGGTTGTAAAAATCTCTCCTGAATACTGTAGGAAAATGTCCAACCAAGTTATATTCAGTGATGGGAATTAGAGATAAATGTGGCAAGTCTTAGCCAGTGATATATAATGATATAAAACCGGGAATAATATGACAGAACGCCCAATCCAATGAGAAAAAATGACGAAGGGAAAAATGAGTGGCCATCTGCCATCTCCATTAACCAAGAATCCAGAGTGCAAATTGGGAGAAAAATCCCTGAAAGCCAAACGGAATCAGAGATGTAGCTCAGTCATATCAACTGGCCCTAATGCTGCCACACGCTTTACTGACATTTGTACTCGAAATTCAGAGTGTGACGTGTGTGTGTGTGTGTGTGTGTGCGCGTGCGATTGATCGTCAGTGCTGTTAATTCATCATCTGGTTGTAGATGCTTCATCATTCCTACACAACCTTATTTTAATGTCTCAGTCCATGAAGCGAGCAGTAGCTGTTTGACTAACATAGCTTTACTGTGATTCTATGCAGCACTTGTCATTATAAGAGGCCATGAGAGATGAATGGGATTCATACATCGGAACCACTGTGAGAGTTTAATGGGTTTTGTACTGGACTGGAACATAGGAACACATGTTGGTATTGGCAACTAAGAACAGACACGGGCCGGGACATTTTCCAAACAATCAGTTTTTTTCGTGAACCTCTCATTTTGGTCTAGAGGTGTGACATGCTGTTTCAATGTGTATGATCCATACGCGTAATAACCGTTATACTCAACCTCAGGTACATGCACAATAGCACCAAATTCTCTGTGTCTGTTTTGGCTCAACGGAGCCACTTTTGAATCCAGAGGCCAGACATCTCTGAATGCTTGTTCAAGAGATGGACTGGACGGAGTGTGCCGACAGGAGCAGATGGGCTGACTACTGACTAGCCGGAATCCTGATGGAAGAACCAAACGGCGTCCCAGTTCTTAACAGTGCACTTTTTTCCCAACAGGATTCATGAATGCACCGGTAGCCTAGCCGTAAGGGACTCTGATCAGTTTATGAAAGGTCGCTAAATCAAATCCCAGAGGTTGTCCCTTGTATTTTGGTATTTTGTTTACATGAATGGATGCAATTCCAGCTTTAAAACTGCAAAGCTGTCATGCTCTAAGAACATATAAAATCGTCAAGGGAACAACAAACAATCTCAGTAGCCACAAGGTGAGCATTTCAAATCTTTCTTCCCATGGAACATGTTCATTCAGCCATGCCCTTCAAAAGTCATAGTAAAAGCCAAACTTTTACGATTATGATTTAATGATTTTGAGGTATCTGCTATAACAAAAGGTGTCCCTGCCCCCAAACCCTTACAGAAGCTCTGCCATTGGGCTCTGAACAAATATAATTTATTTCCTAGAAAATGCAATACAGCACTACGATCTAAAACATTTCATTCCGGGGGTTAGAATGGTTCACTTTCATTTGTCCCTAGCAAGTCCGAGATGAAAGCACAAAAATAACAGTTTGTCAGCACGCAATAAAGGGTTGGTTTTAAAATCCCAGATTAATAACAAAATCTCTAGGGAATGAGATTGGTAAACCCAAAGGAGGAGGAGGGAGCGATGGAGAGGAATTGGGGGGAGCTAGAAAGAGGAAATAGACTGTGCGTCAGCGTAGCAGCCAGCCATTATTAGAGGAGTGAGGAACAGCTCCACGTGAACACCCAGATGCTCTGGTACTGTATCACCAGAGGATTGAGGAACAGCTCCACGTGAACACACAGATGCTCTGGTACTGTATCACCAGAGGAGTGAGGAACAGCTCCACGTGAACACACAGATGCTCTGGCACTGTATCACCAGAGGAGTGAGGAACAGCTCCACGTGAACACCCAGATGCTCTGGTACTGTATCACCAGAGGAGTGAGGAACAGCTCCACGTGAACACACAGATGCTCTGGTACTGTATCACCAGAGGAGTCATCAATCAGACCGCATTTTCACATAATAACTCTGCATCTTCCTCTTACCACCCCATCCCTTCAGGAAGAATGGTAATGCCTATTTATTTTCCATAAACGTGGTATGGCTTATTCATCCCTATCTCCTGGGGTGGTTGAAACTAGTGACTCACGCCTTTTGCGCATGGCGAAGCAACTGCAAGGGAGAGAATATGGTGTACTGTAAAAGGACGCAATGTTAAAATGTATATTATGAGCAAAGAACTGATGTTTTCTCCCAGTGTGATCTATCTGACTTAAGATAAACTAGCCAATAGCGTAACTGCTCTGCAGCAGCTCAGTAATGAACAACAGGCCAATTATGCAGGTCATTGTTTGTTGTAGAAGCTGAAGCTATCTTATATCTGCGGGCAAGCACAGCTCTTTTATTAGGAAGCAGCTCATCCAGTATCCAAAGTCATAAACTCTCTGGACACTTAAGATTACAGGCTCTTTTAAAGATCAACCAGATATGTAACAATTAAGGTAAAGAGTAATGTCTGGGATGTTGTCAAAATTATTACATTGATCCGTTTTTCTAACCTGCACCTAAAGTTTTGGTTTTAGAATTACAGGAATAACATTGTCCTCCAGAATTTTTGGGGAAGTGATATAAAATTTTGATTTAAAATCAACCAACTTCACCATGAGGTTCAGATTCTCAATTGTTATTTAAGGGGGATTTTGCTTAATACTTTAACCATTTAGAAATGATGTCATGTGTTATTGTCTCACTGTATGACAAGCCACCTGATTCCCTCCTGATCTCTCTCAGAACAATCACATGACATCAGTCAGGATTTACCACGGGCCAATCCACCAAAACTGCTCTCCTCTGGGTAACAGAATCTCTGCACTTTTTCCAGGCTAACTTTATGTCCTCTGTTCTCATCATTATTGACCTACCCACCGCCTTTGACACCGGGAACCATAGAATCCTTGTTTCCACACACCCGGGATTAGCTACTTCACCCCACTCGGGGGGGGGCTCCTGGCACGTGCACTTAAAGCCGTGCGACACATTAGAACGCAGCCTGTGTGGGGTTCAATCCAATGGAGGACTTTTTATGCTTATTTTTATGTTTTGTATTATCATCTTTACGGCGCTTACATTTGCAAATAAATAATTCATTGATTAGAATTAAGTTGCTCTTGATCAGAGCGTCTGCTAAACAACCAAAATGTAAAATCTTAAATGTGAGGAGATAACCAGTGAAATAAGACCAGATATTTTCTTTGGTTTTAATTGGACACAATTAAATGTTCTCCATACCTACTCGCCACGGCAATACAGTAGGGCTGCCCCTGCTTGCTCATCACAGCTATTTGATATGGAGCACTATGGTAATCATGCTTATTATGAGAACAATCTATTTAAAGCAAGTACACCCTGAAGCTGTGTGTTTCTGATGTTGGAGCTGCACACATGCAAATTAAAGCTTATAAACTTGCATTTATCGACACAAATGTATTCTGATCATGCAAAAAATATTAACGTAGCCCAAAAACTCATGTACACTCTTATATCAAGTGCAACCAGAAGAGGACTGGCCAACCCTTAGAGCCTGTTCCTCACTAGATTTCTTCCAAATGTATTTTCCTTGTCGATGTGCATTAACTCTTGTTGGGGTTTCAGGCTGGGTATCTGTGAAAGCACTTTGTGACAACTGCAGATATAAAAAGAGCATTATGAAATAAATGTGACAGATTTATTGATGAGGAACTCAGTGTCAAGCAATATAAGAAACTCTCCCATGGAACCTGATAGATTACATAAATGTTAAGACAGGTGAATGAGAGGAAAAAAATGTAATCTACATGTTTGAGAAATCAGTAGCCACTGCCACCACAACAGGATGTTCTCAGGCTATGGGAGAAGTCAGATAAAGATGCAGCAGCTGCAGTAGCAGTATTAACTGGGGTAATCCATGTCAAGCAATGGAAAGGAAGCATAGATCAGGATTAATTCAGCCTTGTTGACAACAGACTGACAGTTCCAAAAGCTGCCGGAAACCAGGAATTCCACATATGTTGTGCGGGCAGGGTACACTAGATTAGAAGGGTTACAGCATAGGGTAGGGAACATCTGTACTAACTACAGCGAGAGGAGTGAACAGCAATACATATAGTTAACAAAAATGAAATAGATACATAAAACACACAATTGACCAGGCTACAGACAACAACAGGAAATACTCAAGTAAGAGAGTACTGTGCGGAACTATACTCTGATTCCTTACACAAGCAACTCTGCAGAACATCACAAGCAATTGACAATACCACAAATGACAGCTGCTGCTGAAACTGAAGTTATGGCACTACTGCTAATTGCCTAATAGAGAAGAAAAGACCCCATAGAAAATAATATGAGCAGTGACCAGGATCGATCAGTCAGACAGTGCAAACAGCAAGTATGAAGTAAGCTACTAGGTAATAAAACAGCACTTTAGCTTCAAAGATAATTGTCTTAACACGCTTATATCAACAACAGTCCATTGAATAAAGAAGAAAAGGACTCAGGCAAGCCTAGTGCTACCAGGCCCACAATTAAAAGTGATGAATGTTGTTGCCCTGGCTGGATTAGATCCACGGTTGAACGTGGGTAATGTTGAACGTGAAAAAACGCGTGTAGATATGCGACATCTGTTTGCATTTTCAAAGCAATTAGTAGAAACTCCACGGTTCTCAAAGCTAGTGGATTAGCTAACATCCAAACCAACAGCAGGTATAACAGGGTCGCTACTTTACATTCCACGCGTTACATTTAAAAGAGATCACTCTAGATGGCTAGCTAATAGCTATACCGTAGGGCTACCTATAATGAAAACAATGACTCCAATCACTCCATGGCTAGTTCGTTTATTTAGAAAACAATGACAGGTGAAAAGCTAACCACTACGCTATGTGAACTACGCGATGTAAATCGAAATCGCAAGCAATACCCTCATTGTCGGTGCAGTTCGTCCATCGCAATATAACCATAAACTTTACTTTGGTGTTATTAAAAAATCAAAGTTGTAGTCTAGCTATACAGTACCTATGTTGAAAACAAGGAATCCCATCACTGCAACGACAATTTAATAGCCAACCACTACTCTATGTGATCTACGCATTCGAAATAATATTCGAAATATTACAACAATATTTTCCTTGTCGGTGCAGTTCGTCCATCATAATATAACTGTAAACAGTTTTACATAAGGCTTTTTATAATGTAAGATGTAGTTTAGGTAGTAGGCCTACCGATAACTAAAACAATGACTCCCAATCCAAAAACCTAAGCCTATCCTTAACCTAACGGTAAACCTAACCTCAATAACCTAAACTTTATGCCTTAACCAATCACTAAGGCCTACCCTAAACCTAACCCATAATACCTATACCTAAAATGTATCTTGTGCCTAATTGTATATTACCCCATAAACCAAACCCCTAAAATAAAACCTTGTGTGGATTTGTATGGTTTATGTACACAGAGACCTGGATTACACACACAGGTTCACTTTCTCTCTTGTTTTCACCACTGAGTTTGACATATCTCATGCTGACGCTGCACAGAGTTGTTAATTAAATCTTTCTTAATGAATTGCCTGGTATAATAAAACCTACTACCGTCTGAAATCATTTGGAAGGGGCCTAAATTGTGCATTAAATCCAACTGCAATGTGAGCAAAAAAGAGTTGACCCTTACATTTTTCCATTTAAGTGGCTAAAATAGAAGGAGAGCATGTTTTTTGCTCTTACACTTTGAAGCGTGGTACCGTATAGACATATGTGCCTGAAAACACATCCTGTGCAATTAACAGAATTTTCTATAAATTGTCACAAATGTAAAACAAAAACTTCTTTGGCTTTAACATAATGGGCTATTGTGTGTAGATTGATGGAAATGATCAATTAAAAATAAACACAAAACATGTGGAGAGTGTGAAGGGGTTGGTGGTATACATATTATCAACTGCAAACACATTATAATGAATCGCAAACTGAATTACAACAAATCCGTACATCTGCAAATTAATTAATACATGAATCCTTAATGAACTCATTCATTCATTAGTGTAGCTTCCATGAATAATGCGATGCAACTCACATGCCTGGCCAAGTCCATACGGTAGGAGCCTGCAGGCGAGCTCACTGGCAACATTAGTAATCATAAAGCCTTGCGTAAAACGACCCAATTACCACCAAGATGTTAGGTCGAACCCATCTCAAGGGGAATGATTGCACAAGGAGCAATAGACTATAGACCAATAGACCAAACTACCGCTCCTCCTCGTTACTCCAGAGCCAATCAGACGGACATACATAAACCCCCGGGAGGAGGTGTCGACGTCTCCTTTTTCTGGTGTTTCTGTTGTTTTTATTTTGTTTCGTTGTTTTGTTGTTGTGTCCTGTTTAGATGGGACATTGTATTCGCTCTCAGGACATGTACAGGAAATTACTTGATTTACACACGCAAAGGTGTATAAATGCATTGACACAGTGTGGTAGCATGTATGTTCATGGAGCATGTGTCAAGCTCTGTATTTCCTTAATACATACCGCCATGAAAATGACCGAGATCAATGGTTAGGCTAGTTCTGTTGGTGATACTGCAACAGATCAATGGTTTGGCTAGTTCTGTTGGTGATACAGCAACAGAGCAATGGTTAGGCTAGTTCTGTTGGTGATGCAGCAACAGATCAATGGTTAGGCTAGTTCTGTTGGTGATACAGCAACAGATCAATGGTTAGGCTAGTTCTGTTGGTGATACAGCAACAGATCAATGGTTAGGCTAGTTCTGTTGGTGATACAGCAACAGATCAATGGTTAGGCTAGTTCTGTTGGTGATGCAGCAACAGATCAATGGTTAGGCTAGTTCTGTTGGTGATACAGCAACAGATCAATGGTTAGGCTAGTTCTGTTGGTGAT
>JACXGK010014045.1:0-12089 GCA_016801125.1 Novumbra hubbsi
TTATATGCCCGTCCAATACCCATGGTCTATTTTTTCCTTTATATGCCCGTCCAATACCCATGGTTTATCTTTTCCTTAGAAGGCCACCCGATGTACCCATGGTGCACCTCACCCTCCCATCCCACCTCAAACTAAAAGGCATAATTATGTGTCTGTTTCCCCAGAGAGGGAGCCCTCTGTTTCTCTGGGTCTTTTTGCACCAGGCTGAGGCAGTGGCCACACACACAAATAGAGAATCACTCAGTGAAACAGAGAAAGACGGACAGATGCCACACAAGGATGTCTTTATTGAGGAGAGACAGAAAAACTGTGAAAGGGACACATAGGCCGTGAGATACAGAGTGACAGAGAGACAGGGAGAGACCATTAGACAGAGAGACAGAGAGACAGGGAGAGACCATTAGACAGAGAGACAGGGAGAGACCATTAGACAGAGAGACAGAGAGACAGGGAGAGACCATTAGACAGAGAGACAGGGAGAGACCATTATACAGAGAGACAGAGAGACAGGGAGAGACCATTAGACAGAGAGACAGAGAGACAGGGAGAGACCATTAGACAGAGAGACAGGGAGAGACCATTAGACAGAGAGACAGGGAGAGACCATTAGACAGAGACAGAGAGACAGGGAGAGACCATTAGACAGAGAGACAGGGAGAGACCATTAGACAGAGAGACAGGGAGAGACCATTAGACAGAGAGACAGAGAGACAGGGAGAGACCATTAGACAGAGAGAGTGAGACAGAGACAGTTAGACAGACAGGGAGAGAATGTGAAACAGAGACAGTGAGACAAAGAGAAAGTGAGACAGAGACAGAAAGAAAGAGATGTTGACACTGAAAGAAAGAGACACAGTGAGACAGATAGATACAGACAGTGAGAAAGAAAGGTGGCATTGTCAAATCTCATGTGTTCGTTTCTAGCAACCCTTTTTATAATTAAAAAATTGTACTTTGATTTCTTGCATCTGGTTTATGTGTTGGAATGAATAACATGTGGATAAAGTTGTGTATTGCCCTCTTGGTGAATTTAACAGGAACCAATTACGTTATGTTGTTGCTTCAGAATATGGCCAGTTTATTACCTCTCTAACCTATCCTACTCAACTCAAACTCAAGCTGTGCTACCATGCTCATCTTTTGCAAAGGGGAGACCATTTCCCCCCATCATTACTTGGTCCTCATTATAGGGTGCTCTGGCCAGAATAATGATCAATGAACCCTGGGTGGCTGGAGGGCTTAGGAGGGGAGTCACATACAGAGGTATTCTATCTGAGTCTCTCGCCTCCCATCAAACAGACAACTGCCACTGACAGATCAATTTAATAACCAATACTTATTCTTTATGGGGAGATAAGCCTTTTCTCTCACATCCATCTCCTAGATTTTTTTAATGTTTCCTATCTTAATCTCTCTCTTCAATTTTCTCTTTCCACTTGAGTTTGTCCATTTCTCTCCATCTGGCAGCATTCAAGTAAAGAGGGAGACAGGCAAACAGACCTAAAGACAGACAGTGAACTGCAGACAGACAGACCAAAAGACAGACAGTGAACGCAGAGAACAAGGACATTGTTTATTTTGGGGTGTGGTTTCTTTGTTGGCGAGTAGTTCTTCATTAGACCGCTGTATGTCCAACTTCATATCTTCTTAATGCAAATCCAGTATAGCTTCGGCCCCTCCAATGAGCTCTCCCCAAAAAACAGTGACGAGTTGAGAGCAGCAGCCATTTCATCCTATCTCTCTAACCAACCTAGCAGAAAGGGAAATGTGTTACTTATCAATTATTCATGATAAAATGGTGATGGGAGGGGGATGAGAGCGGGGTGGGGGAACTAAATAAACAAAGGGGAGTGACAGTAATCAGTTTAGAGAGAGAGAGAGAAAAAGGGAGATGTGGCATCTGATTTCTCTTAACCCTTTTGGCTTAATCTCTTTCTTTCAGTTCTCCTCTTGATTTTAAACTCTAAAAACCGACAGGAAGTCCTTTTTATCTGTGGAAAACTAAAATAGTTATTCTCCACACCCTGATCTCTGAATTGACCACAATTCATTACAGACACACACAAATACACACACAAAATTTTAGAACATGGCCTGGGACTCTGCCCTCCTGTGGGGATGAGACAGCCAATACCTCAGAAGTGGCAGAACAGAGCTTGTGTTGTCCAGGGCTATGCCAAGGCTCTGGGATAAAGACATCTCGGGGAGCCTGAGAAGCCCACCCATGAGAGAGAAGATGGTGGTTCACTGTGTACAACAGAAGAGTGCAAATTTTTTTTTAATGAGAAAATAAACTATATTTGAGCAAAAAAGTGTCTGCATAGAGACAACAAGACAAAAACATTTTAAGGAGTACAGTGAACAGAGTGATCTTTATGACTGGAAAAGGACTCCAAAAAATGAAAACGACAAAAAATTGGCAAACTCGATTCAAGAACAAGCAGAACTAGCTCCATTAAAGCCTGAACATCTGTGACTGAAACAAGAAATATATGGAGCTTACCACGTCAAAGCCCAGGAACTTGAAGAGACAGTGGCCCTCATTCATGAAACCTTCTCAGAAAATATCTCAGATTCAAGCGTGAGAGGAGACATATGATCATTTACAAGTGTGATTCACGAAACGGTCCCTCCAGGTCAAAATGAGTGTAGATGCCATCGCAGATTGATACATTGGATAGTCGCGTCCGCGAGAACGCGCTACATCTGTCATTATTTACATTTGACATGCCGGTAATGTATGCAGTACTGGCGATCATTAACCTATGAAGTGACATGTTTAAGCATAAATTATAGTCTGAAACGACAAATTAACCAATTCAGCACAGTTATGTTACACTCTTGTGTCTCTGATCAGAGCCGAATAGCAAGCTCTTCCATCATTATGGTAACTGCTCGACCCAGAAACACTAGATTATTTATCCTCTAACTAGTCATTTTAGGAACTTGTTAGCTTATCAAGATGCCAGCCCATGCAATTATAACAACCATTTATGATCTCCAAGTATGTCAATACTATAGGCCTGAGTGACTTAGGAAAAGCAAGGTAAAGCAGTTTTTTTTGTCTAGCACATTACATACACAAAGGAAATTCAAACCTTACAAAAGCATGAACAACAAAAATAATAGATAGAAAATGCACATTTAATTGAAATAAAACATGAATACGGTAGTGATACAATATTTCATTTTGTGGTACGTTTGGACTCATGTTTTATGTTCCGCGTCAACGTATTTTATATTACCTATTATTATAATGAATAATTCATTGTTACATGAGTTGTTGTTACGATTCTCGTTTTTCATGATATTATTGCAAATCAAGAATGATTGTACTTTTTTACGTTGGTTTACATGGTCTTCGATCAGACGTGAGTTTTATCGTAAGGATACAAAGAAGATAATATCGATGAATACCAGCACTGTCGATGAAATTATGATACGATCATTTTAAGATCAAATTTGATCGTATGCACATTTCATGAATGAGGGCTACTGAGTCCATCCAATATGTGCTTATTTAAAATCAATAACTCAAAAGCTAATCAACACATAAATGAGGATAAGAACTGGTAGAGTGTGGGGAAACATGTGTCTCGGCCCATTGTTCTCATCTGGGGGTTCCTCCACTTTGGAGGACACCTCCTGTCACGGCCTCGGACGAGTCCGTTCAAGGTTTTCAGTTTTTTTAGTTTTGAGCGTGGACTCTGGGCTCCTGTATGCCCGTCCGTTAAACCCATTTTACTTGCTCATTCTGCACACCAGCCGTTCATTCCCTCATCAGCACCACTCTACCTTTACCCAGTTCTCCCCCCCAGGACTTGCCAGTTTAAAACAGCTCTTAGTCACGTTTTGTGCTCTGCGCCTGTATTTTTGACATGCCTTTCCTATGTGGTTTTTCTCGACTATACTTCTAGAACCGTCCTCACCCCAGCCTCCTCTCCTGTTTTTTTTGTTCTGGCCTTTTTCCAGACTCCCTGTGTGTTCCTCCCGGGTCTCCTATCCTGCCCGACCCGCTTCATCCTTGTTGTTTGTTTTTACTCCCTGCATGTTTCCTTGTGTGCACCGCATCACAGAATGGGGTTAATCAGTCTGACCCAGTCTGCCAGATCCCCCCTGACAGATTGAACTGGCCTTAACATGGACCCAGCTGACATGGACCCCGTCCACAGAGCCCCATTCTGGCTAGGCATGAGGAACTGCTACAGAACCTCTCGGTCTCCCTAGCCGACATCCTGATGGCGCTGGAGAACCGTCAGCCGAGTCAACCCCAGACCACACCTGCACCACCCTCTGAGACTTCTTCTGGCGTTGTGCCTCCATATCCTCCGACCTACCACCAACGTATTTTCCGGTGAGCCAAGCCGCTGCCGCGCGTTCCTCCTCCAGTGTTCACTCGTCTTCGAACAGCAGGCACACTCCTACCCCACTGACAGGGCAAGGATCACCTGTATCATCGGTGCACGGTCGGGAAGACCCCTATCCTGGGCTTCAGCAGTGTTGACCAGTGGAGGTCCTCTATTCAGCTTTTACACAACGTTCACTGAAGAGCTCATGAAGGTGTTTGACCACCAGAAGGGGGGAAAAGAAGCAGGTAGACGTCTCCTAACCCTCCGTCAGGGTGCCCGCAACGTGGCGGACTACGCCATCAATTTCAGGACCGTCTCAGCTGAGAGTGGTTGGAATAATGTACACCTTCCTGAACCTATAAAAGATGATTTAGCCTCCCGGGACGAGCCCTAGAACACCTCATAGCGCTCTCCATACGGTTGGATAACGGCCTCCGGGAGCGTCACCGTGAGAGGGCCTCCCGTTCCCAGTCCCGTCCGGCCTAACTCCCGGCCCCCCTTTGCCTCCTACCCGTGCATCCGAGGCTCCACGCACGTGCCCCAGCAGCAATGACCCAGAGCTGCTAGGACGCACCAGACTGTCCCCAGAGGACAAACACATAGAATGTCTGTGGGCTTCTGCCTCTACTTTGGCCATGCTGGACATATCCTCATATTCTCCAGCTCCCTCCGTGAACATGTCCAACCCCAGAACCCATCCTGCCTGTCTCCTAGCGGGCATAACCTGAGAAATAGAATCCCTCATCACATACGCAACATCAGCAGCCCGACCACGGAATCGGACCCCGCAATAGCAATACGTAACACTTCTGGTGGCCCCCCATGTCCAGAGATACTCGTACCTTCAAGCAAAAACCTTGACACGCCCTCCTGTCTGCCTTCTGCGCCCCTACCTGTGCTAAGCCACACCTGGTCTCACATTGCTCTGGACATCGTCACTGGCCTCCCTCCGTCCAAAGGCATGACCACTGTCCTCACTGCTCCACTGGTTTTTCAAAGCTGCCCATTTCGTCACTCTGCCCAAACTCCTCTCTTCTCGTGAGACCGCTGGTTACAACCCAGGTCTGGAAGGCCTTCTGGCAGGCCATGGGGGCAACAGTCTTCTCTGGTTTATCGCCTTTTCAGTGTTCCCTGGGGTACCAACCTCCCTTGTTCCCAGCACAATGGGAGGAAGTTGTTGCCAGAGTGTTTGGAGACGTGCCCGCGCTGCGCTACTCCGTGCCTCTGCCTCCACCAAAAGCAAAGCTAACCGACGCCGCTCCCCGGCTCTCACCTACGCCTGGGGACAGAAGGTTTGGCTCCTGGCGAAAGATCTACCACTCACAGTGTACCCCCGTAAGCTATCCCCCTTCTACGTCGGGCCCTATGAGGTAGAATCGATTTGTGAATCCCTGTGCAGTCCGTTTGAAACCCCCTGCTTCTCTCCGAGTCCATCCTGTGTTACGTTTCCCGGCTAAAATCGGCGTCCTCCAACCCTTGTGTCCTCCCACTCCTGCCCTGCCACCCCTTTGGAAGATTGATGAACATCCCGCCTACATGGTTCAATGGCAGCTGGACGTGCATCGCCGGGGTCGAGGTTTCCAGTACCTCATGGACTGGGAGTGCTACGGCCATGTTGGGTTCTGCGCTCCCGTATCCTAGATCCGGCTCTCATCCGGGACTTCCATTGTGCACAACCATGTGCCTGTACTGGGGGGTGGGGGATGGTACTGTCACTAGTACTAGACTAGTCCTCCCGTGTCACCTATCCTCCTGCCCCAATCCATTCTTCATAGCCATGGTAACTGACTTGGGGTGCTCTACTCCTCACCATGTCAGTATTCTTGTAATGATAAAAATTCAAAGAAAAGTCCAAAAGTGTAAAACCATTGTTGAATTGTTATAAGCGACTAATTTAAGGGGAAATTTAACAAGAGGTTTATCCTCCAATGGAATTTTTTCCATAAGCTGCTTTCCAGAAAGATGGGACCAAAAATGAGCGTCTCAGCAGATATGGTTTTAGCGTTAAGAAAACAAAGGTGTTTTAAAGAGGCAAACAAAGATAATAAATGTAATTCTGGTGCAAACCCAAATGGCACCTCTCAGAATTGGGGAAAGAGCACTTTTCAATGTGACCATTATCCGTCTGGGATCTCACCCAGGATGAGTAAGTCAATAAATGCCTGCAAAACAAACCATTTTCCATTTTCTATATGCTATCGCTCAACAGGATTGTTGAAAGGAGTTTATTTGATTATTTAGATAAGCAGTGTGTCTATGCTAAAGAATTGTCCTCTATTTAGCAAAGTTCACTGTTTACTTGTTGACCAAGCAACAATGGAGCGAGACAAATACATTAAATCATTTGGCATGAACTCAACATGTTAATCAGTCTGACCTACTTGTGTCAATATCAGAAAGATATTTTCTTATATTTTGAGGTTGTTTCCCACAAAGTTAAATGGAGGAGTTTGACCATATATTGGTAAATAGGGACATGTTGAAATTAAAATAGTCAGGGTCATCAATGGCGAGAAACAAGTGTCATTTATCAACAATTATCTCATGCTGGTCTGATCTCATGCTCATGCTGGCCGTAAGACTGTTTGATAATTCTCACCTTTTTCATTTTGTACAACTATTCCAAATTCCATTCACAGCTACAGTTTAGGATAATTTGTATGGAATACTGAACAACAAGGCTGTTGATCATTATTATGAGGTTAGCCTCATAATAATGCCAGCTGACCACAGACGAGGAAGTGAGGAAGGAAGCAGGAAGGAAGTGGAGTGGACCAGTGTGATCCTCTCACGTCATTTAATGATTTATTGAGTATTTCTGCCACTCATCCCCTACAGCTGCAGACAGCTCATTAGCAGACTTCAGACTAGTGCGTCTTGTCAATCCACAATATCTTTACCTTCATCACCTCAAATCTGTCTTGTCGTTGGCATTCTTTTTATCTTTACTCTTTCCCACTCAAGCTCTCTGTTACTCCGTTCATCACCTCCCAGGGGAGGCAGATGTGGACTTTTATAGTCTATTTACCCCGTTTCATGTTGTGTTATAACATTAACAGAAACATTTTACAATGTTGCACATTTCCTAAAACACATTTCTTAAACCTTCCCCGATATTCTCAAAACTTTAAACACAGAACCAAATTTTCAAACTATATTCACAAAACCCATACTCTTCTGTCAAAATGAAACACCTGCCTCAAAACCATTTCCTCTCTTCTTACAGAATTCAATTCTCAGTGGCCCTAACCAATTTGTTGAATCGTTCACCCTTCTGGCAAAACCTTAAACAACTTCATATAGTTAGACACCATATTTAAATTACACTCACTTCACTCTTTTTTGCAAAACTCTAAACACATTCTCACTCACTAAATCACATTTTACACTGCGATGCACTTGTGTTGTAAAATGGTAAACACAACTCAGCACAGTTTGTCATCGATTACATACAATGACTCAAAATAGTTATCTTGATTCAAATGATGTGATCAAACCAATCGTACAGAATATAACTTTGTTTAAAGTACACAGGTGGCACAGGTCTGAGGCAGAGCAGGAAGAGCACGTGTCAGAGGAGGTGGATGAGGAGAAAGAGTAGGTGATGAAGTAGATGAAGGACGTAATAGGTTACAGCCTAAACACACTGTTACAATCAAATTCATACAAAGTTTGACACTCCATCATCTAGGTTGGAAACAGGTATTCAGTTATGTTATAGTTATTAATAAATGAATAAAATGTATCAGGCTAGTGAGAGAACAGAATCAATATGGAGCTGTGCACCAGCAGCACAGAATCTGATTGGAGCTGTGAAGCAGGAACAGTGTGGGGAGAGGGCTTTGATCCACCCTGGGGCTTTTTAATCCCTGGCTGATAGAGAGGTGTTCTGTCAGTCTCTATCTACCTTTGTTTCTCTGTCTCTCTTTCTCTCTGTGTGTCTCTATTTCGCTGTCTGTCTCTCTCTTTGTCTCTCTCTGTCTCAGTCACTAAAGACACAGAAAGAGAAAAAGAAAAAAACAAGCAGTCCACTGCCGGGCTTTCAAAATTAAGGTTTTGTTATCAAAATCAACTTGCAGTGTTGTAATTTATTAATTTAACACACTCACCCTAATGTAAAAAAAACTGCCGTCCCTTTCACTGGGACAAGCTTTCACATAGACACATAAAACACAGACACCTACACACATACACAACGTTCATAGACTCCCTTACTACTGCCACCGTACAGAAAACATGGTCAGCATTCCTTGCCCACGATCACTGTGGAATGCCAAGCAGCAAGCTTCGTGTTAGACCAGCCTGTATAAGTATACATGATCCACAGCGCCTGTGACCAAAATATACATCTCACTGCCATGCCGTGTGAATGCTGTCTGTGTGGAATGTTTGGATTGTCATGCATTGTTCTACAGGTTTTTCTATGTGAATAGAAACAGAACATGTTAACAGCACAGCCTTGCTGCCCGGTCATTGAAGCACAGTATCAGTTACTTTTTTTAATTAAGAACAGTTGCTGTGGGGTGAACTGGCCATGTGAGACAAGGTCAGGAGGATCTGTGGCAGAGGGCCTGTTGAGTTATGTGGACATTTCTGGCTTGTGAGTTGTCCCTTGGGTTTACCATAAAACCCACAATGTTCTCCTCATCAGTCCATAACAATGACATCACATTCCCTTTCTCTCAGAGCCTCTGAGCAGCGTTTCCTCCCTGGAGGTTCATTTTGATCTCCTGGACTTGACGGAGCTGACTGATATGTCTGACCAGGAGCTGGCTGAGGTGTTCGCTGACTCTGATGAGGAGAACCACAACGAATCACCAGCAGGTAAGACCATTTCCACCAGACATATCTACTGTGACCGAGTCAATAGTAGTCTTTGCTCACCTTGACGTAACCATAATCAAACAGAATATATAATCAAAGTTCACAGTCATACTTTCTGGTTTCCCTCTAAAGTGAAACTCATATACTATGCCTACGTTATACTATGCCTACGTAAAGTATTCAGACCCCTTCACTTTCTCTTGTTGTGTTATGGACATTTACTTAACATTTTTTCTGTCATTCTAAAACATAATAAATACAAAGCAAAAACATATTTTGCAATTTTGAAGACGAAAACCAGATATCTCATGTACATGACACTCCAAATTGAGCTCAGAAGCATCCAGCCTCCTTTGATTTCCCTTAAGATACTTAACACAGTCCAGAATGTCCAGTCCTGCAAATTGCCAACAGATCTGTAGACAACGTTTTCAAAGTGGGGTTCCAAACCTTTTCCACCAGGGACCCTGTTTTACATTAAAAACTTTGATATATACATTTGATTAGAATCAAAAAAGAAATATCAGAAACATCCAAAACCTTAACCTTACCAATTTTGAGGAGAAAAAAAAGAAAAACCCTGCTGAGCTCAGCAATCAGTGGAGGAAGAACAAAAACAACTGGATGGCAGTTCAGGAACACTCCAGGATGTGTCAGCCACTACCAACGTTAGAGGATCTCTCTGTAGAGGATCTCTCAAGCAGGCTACATTGACAAGGTTATTGACAAATAAGACAACAATTAACCAGAGCGACGTGAACAGGAAAGTATAAAGACAAAAAGGACCAAGGTCCACAGCATATCGCCTGGTGGACAGGATGTTTTGGCCAAGGCATGGCTCACTTGTCTTCATTGATGTTGATGACCGCAGCAGCAGAAGTGCACAGAATAATATTCCCTGCTACTGTACTAGCAAAATCCTCTAAACTCATCATGACATGTATTATAATACAGCAAGGCAATGAATTAATGAGTGATTGTAGAAGAATAACCGACAAAACTCCACGTGTGCAGGCCGGCACAGATGCTAGAAGAGCCTGAGTAAAGAACAGACCCCTCTCTCACTCTACATGTTTCTCTGGCAGCATCTCTATTTGGCTCTATATTTCTCTGGCTGTCCAGATTGTAATCAGATCTGTCTGGTGAGATGACATTGTATGTTAATAAACAAAAGCTCACAACTAAGTTATCAGCTTATCTGAGACGCTACACTGAAGGCTAGACAAACAGATGTAAATATTGGTCTTGGGGGATCATACAGGCCCCACTGACAACAGGATATTTCCTTTCTGTCGCCATATGCAAAGAAAGAGTACCTACGCATCAATCACTGACTTTTTAAATTTTAGGGATTATTAACAAGCTGAAAATAGATATGAAAAGATAGTATACACGGCATGTGTTTTTGTATTATTATATTTTCAAACCATAGATGGTGGTCAGAGTGAGAGGATGTTGGTTGGTAAGAGATTGGCTGCGGAAAACATTGTGCTGGAGAAGAGGGGAGATGAAGGAAAAAGGGTAGCAAGATGGTGAGGGGGAGGGAGGGTAATGCCAGGAGCCAGAAAGGGGGATAGTCAGAGTCATGTGTTGGAAAGAGGAAAGGAGAGGAAGACATTAGGAGAATGCTGGGCGAGAGAGTTCACTAAATGTAGGGTGCTGAATTATTCACTGTTCTCTGGGTACAAGGCATGTTCTCAGCTGATCTCTCCTAAGCATAGTGCTGTTATCATTATTAGGCCTAACAAAGACTGAATACACATTCACAGATGAGGTCTCTCCCTCTTAATGTTTTCCATTTTAGTTACCCATCTTCTTAACCAGAGGGACTTATTTTAATATATATATATATATATATATATACACACACACACACACACACACACACACACACATACATATAGTTTTGTTGGACAACCCCTTGGTAGTCAGTACACTTTAATTAATAAAGTAGCCATCAGTCTGCACTAGAAAGAGTCTTTTTTTTGGCAAGCATTAGGTTTTAATTTTTTTAAGGTTTAGAAGTAAAAACATGGGACATCCTCAACAATCCTATCTTCAAGGGAAAGCTGGTTCCAGATTTGAGGCTCCAGGATAAAGAAGAGCTTTGACTGGGCTGTGAGACAGCACAAGACCACAGTTTGCAGAACAAAACGCTTGTGTAGGGATTTCCATTAGGGTTCGAGTAGGCGGTTGCTCAAAGATAGGAAGCGGGCAGTTCCTGCAGATGCTCATTGTCTTGTAGTAGATTCAAGCATCTACATGAAGCCAGTGGAGAATGAAAAAGAGAAGGGTAACACTAGAGAAATGAATTAGGCTGAACGACAGATGGGCTGAGGCGTTCTGGATGAAGCCAAGTAGTTTCTTTGCACTCTGGAAGTGGGATAGCATAGAGTTGTCAACCGTGATGTAGAGGACTTGAAGTGGACAAGCTTTCCCCAAGGGAAAGAGCAGATCTGTCTTGTCAAGGTTAAGCTTGAAGTGTTATAAGCTAGGCACACAGAAATGAGTGTTGCCAGCTGGGCATAAACCTTCTTTTGAAAGGGGCTCAAAAAGTAATCCACAGAAAAAGATGAAGTATCATGTATATATACTGTATATATATAAAGAGACAAGCAGTGCCTCAAGGTAGGTGGGGAATTTTATAGTGAGTCCAAGATCTTAATATTCTATAGTTCTTACATGCTCTCCTATAATTACAAAGTTAACATATGTGATCATAGCCAACCATTCCACTGTCCATTCTACCTTAGTAAGAAAGGTTTATTCTACCTAATGTGTGGTATTCCAACCTCCTCTATGGTTCCTAGCAAGAGGGGTGGACAGCGTGTGTGGTATTCCAACCTCCTCTATGGTTCTTAGCAAGAGGGGTAGACAGCGTGTGTGGTATTCCAACCTCCTCTATGGTTCCTAGCA
>JACXGK010014046.1:0-12086 GCA_016801125.1 Novumbra hubbsi
TTACTGACGTCTCCACATTACTGGAACACCTTTCAAAACTATCCAGGGAGTTTACTGGCATCTCCACATTACTGGAACACCTTTCAAATCTATCCAGGGAGTTTACTGGCATCTCCACATTACTGGAACACCTTTCAAAACTATCCAGGGAGTTTACTGACGTCTCCACATTACTGGAACACCTTTCAAATCTATCCAGGGAGTTTACTGACGTCTCCACATTACTGGAACACCTTTCAAATCTATCCAGGGAGTTTACTGACGTCTCCACATTACTGGAACACCTTTCACAGCAGCCCCGGCTGAACTGTACTAGTTACCTTGCGGGCTTCTTGGGTCCTCCGGTTCTTCGTCTGCTCCCTCGATCCCTTGCTCCCCCTCTTCTGCCTCCTCCTCCATGTCAGCCAGACTGATCTCCTGGACGCCAGGACAGGGCGACCCCGGAATATCACCGGCATCGTTGTTGGAACACGGTTCTGCGTCCGGCTCGATTACCGTTCGGCCATCCTCCTCTTCTTCTAGAAACCCCGCCTCCACGCCTTCGGTGTCCGCATCAGGAATGGAGGGAGGACCAGACTTGTCTCCAAAAGCCCTACGGGTAGAAACGTTGAAGCGACCACATAGTAATGGATGGTTGATGGCCTTCTGAGGTTTGGGGTTGACTGGACGGCCGGGCACTCACCACAGGCTGTCCAGGTAGGAGTGAAGAATGGACAGCCCTCTGCCCTTCATGCCAACGCTCCTCATCTCAGCGGTGGTCATGGTGGCAGTGCCAAGTGCCACTGGAGCCCTAGAAACAAAAGCCCATGATGTCGATCCAGGACAGAATGCGTGGGCATCTGAAACTCTGCCGTTGTCAACGCTTGCAGGACAACGTGCTTATGGTCAGTTTGGGAAATGTTACGATGTGATGCCTGACAGATGTTGTTAATGGTGAGGACATCGTGATGAGGCAAGAGGATGTTTAGGTTACTTAAACAAAACTGACGAAGCACTGACTGAAGCGTGGGAATCATTCATCAGGTACACCTATCTAGTATTGGCTAGGACCCCTTCTGAAGTCAGAAACGGCTGAATTGTTTGTCACATGAATTTGACAAGGTGCTAGAAACATTTCTTAGGGATTATGCTCTGTGCTGATTCGAGAGCATCAGGCAGTCCCTGCTAATTCCCCCTGCCACACATTCACGCAGCAAACCTCCCCATGCACCTCATCAAAAGGTGCTCTATTGGACTGAGACTTTGCCAAACAGTGAACTAAAGCCACTGTCATGTTCGTGGACACAGCTTGTGATGAGGTGTGTTTTGTGACATGGCGCATTGTCCTGCACAGTATCCAAATGAGTAGACCGTTTGCCATAAAGAGACGCACATGGTCTGCAACAATGCTTATGCATGCTTGCGACATTACAATAACACTCCGTTAGTATTGTGTGCCAAGAATACATTCCTCCCCCATTACATCATCACAATCAGCCTGGGGAGATGGTGGCAAAAGGAATCTATGGATTTATGTGGTTTACAGCAAACTGATCCCAACATATGTCCAGCATTTAGCAGCAGAGATCCTGCTGGGCTGGACGAAATAAAATAAAGAATCCCTATATAAAACCAGCTGTGTACTTGTGTGACTGGCACACGGCCTTTGTGTTCACCTCCCTGACCGCAGCAATGACAGGGGCAGGTGTGGTGCTGAGGTCTCCAGTACTGACAAATATTAACAAGCTTCTTACTGGGTTCTGACAGAAATAGATGTTCTTGAAGTCCCTCATTTTGAAGTTACAAAAGCAAAAACACATGTTTGTTAGACTGGCTCTCCCCCTCCAACCCACACGAGCCAGATGCTAAAACCAGCATCTGTTTTTCATTTCAAATATTATTATATATCTCCTACCCACTCTACAAAAGGTTTCAGATTGCTTCTAATTCATCTTTTTTATTATTATTAAGGCTCAGGCTCAAATTGTTAATGTGATGTTGAGCCAGGCCTGGGTTTGGGCTTCAGGTAACAGGGCTTGTGGTCAGACCCCACAGACCTGATGAGAACCCTAACGCCCCTGTATCCTATCCGCTTCAAGAATCAACGGGTTGTGTTGTTGCTAGTGGCTATTTCAGTGTTTGTAGCCTTTCCGTCTGCTTTGTAGAAGTCCGGCCATTCTCCTCTGATTTGCAACATATTTGGAATGGTTTCTGTTTGGGGCATCATTTGCTGTAAATCTGAGAGACCTTAGTGTATAAAAAACAACCAATAGAGCGGTTTCTGAGATGGTGGAACCAGCAATCATTCCACAAAGTTGCTTAGACAACATATTCTACACACTACACATATATATATATATATATATATACACACATAACGTGTAGTATATATCTTAACTCTGCAATGCGTCATGCCTCAAAACAGCTCTAAGCCGAGGTATATAGGCTGTAGAGGATATCACAGCACACAGGCCTCTATATAACATCCAGTACAGAGCCTGAACTTAAAAAAACAGTGACAGCCATTGTCTCTGCTCTTCAACAGCCAAATGCTAATTGCAACTAGCATCAGTTAATCAACCACAGACTAATATAATGCTCAACTAGGATCTTACCTGTTGCCAACCACTTTCACAGCACAGCAGTCCCCCTTCTTCACCTCTGGGAGACCTCCTGAAGGAACCACCACTCCAGGAAGCATAAGATCTGTGGGGGAGCAATGATGGAGGACAGTTGAGCAATCCATGTGAATGACTACTATGTTGACACATTATTGCAGTTTATTTACATAGCACAAATACTGTTACCTGCCCCTCCAGCCAACTTTTGTATCACTGGAGGCCACGTCGTGAATGCAGGCAAGAAATGGGGGTAACGCCAGAGTGTATAGACTGAAAGACAACATGACATACAGTTGAGTCAGGATGAATCTGTCATCTGAATTAGCGGATTTGTGCCACTTGACCACATCTCTACCTGTGGGATATATGCGCTTCTCAAGTTCAAAGAACACTGGGTTCTTATGAAAAACATAGAGAGTGACTGCATCTCCCTTGTGGGCATAAATCTTCACTACATTCAACTCCTCTTTGTTTGGTAGCAGGTCAGACAGTTCCTCCGCAGACAGAGAAGGAAAGGAGGTGGATAGGTCTGCTTTCAGCTTTCTCCTGAGGTGGGTAGAGTGGTGATATTAGATATTTTTAATCTATGTTAAATACGTTTCAGGAAATGTGTAATAAAAATGAATAACGGAATTACAAACACCATGCAACTGCATTTGTGTGAGTAACAGGTCCTATAGCCCCCCAAAACATATATGGCAAGCCATACCATTCATACTCCTGTCGTTTAAACGTATATATATTTATAATTGCATGACACATAATCTCAGGCTTGGACAGCAGAGAATGTATGGTATTTCTAACTAGCTATGAAACCTGTAATACCGTTAACGTTAGCTGGCAACTGGAGCAAGTGAACCTCTCACCTGTCGGATCCTTTGATCACTGTGTTGGACTTGACACGGAAAGCTTTTTCAAACATTTTGAAAACGGAACGGTTAATTCAAGTCTAACTTCTCAGATTTATTAAATTTTATTTACTAATAGTAAACTAATATTTCGTAAGTTATTTTGAAAAAGATTCAACATTGAAAGTAGACAGCATCGCGGCCATTTTGGTGAAACACAAACTACTTCCGACAGAATTCCTCCAATGCAGCACATTGGTTCCTATGAGATACCCCACCAGCAAGCGTACGTATGACAAGACCATAGATAACAGTCTACTAGACAGGATAATGTCTAAGAACCCCTATATATCAGAAAGGAGCAATTTGGCAGCCATCTTACCATGGATCCGTTCTAAACATGCTAAAATGGAAACACATAGTGGAAGTAGGCATTTAAAGTTTTTATGATTGTTATATTTCCTTAGTGTTGTATAAATAAATAAATAATCAGTGTCATGAATAGCATAATGCATGACTGAATGTTAACAAATACATCCATATAAAATTGGTAATAATTTATTAATGTAATGAATTTGAGCATTTTGATTGTCAGCAACCTTATTCTTTTACATAATGGGCCATGTTCTTGCATGTATTCAAACAATGCATTGTGTTGTTAGGGTTGTGAAAATTGTAAATTACCCCTAACCCCAATACAACAAGGTCTTATGATTGGACGTTTGCAAACAAACCCGAATATCACTGTTTCACTTTTTTTTAGCTCTAACAACAATAATTTGGTCAGCTCAATGGTCAGCAGGGACCTGTGTAGGTCTCAGGCAGTTGTACTAGCCAACCAACGGCATTGTACCAACTTGTCCAACAGAGCTACCAATCATAGTTGGTAACATGCATTTTTATATTACCACATCTGTCAAGTGAGGGGAGGCGGATTTCAAAAAAGGCGCAAACAAGTTCTACGTTACACTGTCTGTGCCCTCACAACGTTTATACATTAGCGCACTTTATTATCTGCTCCCTTGACTGGTCCTCTCTGTGTGCTTGACTTGAGTTTCGGCCTCCCCCTCTCCCCAATGTTAGAAGCAAAATAAAACTTTGGAATATTCCCCTGAGGGCATGTGTAACCTCACGTCTGGCTCATGTGCAAACATTTTTTAATGTTATGTATTATACGATTCCATATTGTGATTCTCTTGCATGGTGACGTTCCGTACATAATGCTCACCATATGCCTGCTGCTGATGACAACTAGGTTTTGCACTGTAGATCACTGACATGAGATCATTTGCCCAACCTTCTTACTTTTGATCAGGTGTTCATGTTCAAAGTCCAATATTTATTTTTATAATTGAAAATTTTTTTGGGCTGCATTTACACACGCAGATAAATTCTTACCCTTTCCACAAATGTAGCAAAAAAAAGTTTATGATTTTGGAAAAAGACAGAGCAAAAAACAGAGCAAAGACAGATTAATAGCAGTATAGCACCATGCATCCTACAGCTGGCTTTCCTTTGAAGCTATGTAGGGGTTTGTCTTGGTCAGGATGGGAGACCACATCCTGCTGGAAGTGGTGATTTAATCGAGGTTAAATGTCTACCTACTGATTTATCTACATATAATAAGTAATCCTTTATGAAGCCCTGTCATTCGTAGATTCAACCAATAGCAGTCATAAGCACTCATTTTGATGCTCTTTAACTGGGAGAATCTGTTCTGCAGTGTTTAATCAATCCAGCACATGGAAGTTCACAGTGAAGAATGATGGGGATGTAAATGGTGGGAAGGCCAAAATCTTGGGTTGCATTTTGTCCTCTTGACCTGGTAGACTGCACAACATCATGGGAATCATGCATTTTGAGGGGTACCAGGAGATTTTTGAACAGAAAATCAACAGGCTGCCAATCAAGGAGCTGAGGCTGGGTGAGATGGAATCAAATCTACCAAAGAATGTCTCTGGAGATTTGTGTTTTGGATAGGCCAATTCAAAGTCCTGACCCTAATCCAATTTAGATGACAGTACATGACAGACACCCCTCAAATCTCACTCAATTGGATTTTTGTAACGATTTTTGTGGCAAACCTGTCCCAAAAATGAAGTCAGAGACAAATTAGTAGCTATAGGTACCACAAGCTCTTGGATAATGGGGTTAACACATTTATGTTTGTTACATGAACAATGAAAATCTATTTTAAAGATTTGATGGCCTGACGAAAGTTTTGGGAAACTGGGACCTAAGTTACCTTTTCTTGTGCTTGTGCTGTCAACATAAAATTTAACCGGGATAATGCTCACCTGAGGTCTATACATTTCACAAAACCAATGACTTCTACTAGTGAAACCTTTCTTCAGCAGATGCAAACTTAAACAAAACGGACAGGAAGTGGGAGATCTTTCCTCCATCAACATTCAGGTAGGTCTGTTTCATTCTCTTGTCTGCTGTTCAAACATCTTGCGACCTCTGATGATCCCAGGTGTTTATTACACTGATTAGGATGGAAGGGGAAAGCGGTGCACTGCTGCCTTGGTACTCACAACCCTGATTCCAAAGAAACGCTTAAAACGTTGAGTGCCAAGACAAAAACAAAAACGTTCCCTTGTTTGAATCGCCTGGGCCAGAATTGGGAAACAATGAGTTGTGCTACTTTGCACATTGCTCGGATGTAACAAATATGCATTCTACTGTTCAAACACCAGTTCTTATATGAACAGTTACGTTTTGTCCATTTACATTTGCCAGGGGTGATCGGTGCCTCATGAGTGATTTACATGTATTTTCTCATGGCTCTCTGTGCCTTGGCTCTCTGTGCCTTTATACTAGACATGGTGAATAAGATGTCTGTAACATTGAACTGCAATAAGATCACAGTATTTAATCACAACACCCATTGTTTCTGCACCCGAGTCTAATGGAATTATTATAAGGTTCGGGTCCCTGGCAATTACGCGCTCGAACAGTAGGCACCATTTGGAAAGAGACCCTGCGTCTGGAAGACATTAGCATTCTCCATGAGTTACAATTGTGAACAATAGTTACAAAACACACAGGGTTCCATTATTAAGTCATCTTGCAACACCTCAGGCAGAAGCCAGAACTTGGTGCACGTCGCTGGTGCCTGCAAACCATCACAGAGGTGAAGGGCTTGTGTCCCATTACTCTCCCTGCGTTCTGTAAAGACCTCACTGTTAGGGGGAATCAGGGAAACATGAAGAAGACACGTGAAAAGACTGGAGGCCGGTATTGAACCCTGATTTTCATGTCCATGGAGCTGGGATAATCACCATTGGACCACATCTTTGCTAGTGGCTTTTAAAACATCTATCACCGTAAGTGCAGCAGTGGCTTGACGATAACCAGGTAGAACCAACGGTCGCCGTGGGCTCTCTTCGTGTGGGCCCTCTTCATGTTTGTACCCAATTCACTGTCCGTTTGTGGTGATGAATGTTACTGGAAACGCATGTGGGGGGGTGTTAACAACAACACACCACATGGGTTCTGGACTTTCCCTTTCCTAACAAGCAGAGAATCCAGATAAGTTGGGATCATTTGGATAATTCCAGTCATTCTGATCTGTTTTTTAGGTAATGGAGAACAGAGGAGCCCATTATTCTTGACAGTGTAGGTAATGGTGGACATGAGTCAGAACGGGCGCCGTCCGAGACGCTTCTCCGCACTTTAAACACTATCATTTGCTGCGTTTCTGCCTTGAGGCTTTCAGACACAGAGCGGAGTATGTTCTCAAATGAAGGTCTTAGTTGATTGCAGGATACACCGCACCCCTAAGGCCTTCACGTCCAAACATCAATGCATCTCGCCCTTGTTGCTGAGCTATAGCTGAGTTAATGAGAAGGCACAACACGTGTTGTGATAGACCAGATGGCAGGGCCGCCGACACACTTGGGATCCATATTGACAGGTCTGAGGGTGGTATGTCGTCTCACATGCTAGTGTAAAGTCTGTGCATTGTAAAGAGTGGCTGGTCTGTTCTGGAGAGGGAGAGGCAGGGGGAGCAATGCTAAACCCCTTCTCCAACTCAGTCTGAAGAAGTGTTTGCATCTCAACAGCAAGCTGGTAGGTCACTGCTGTTTTTTTTCCCATTGATTTGTAATATTATGTACTTCACTTGATGTGATGTGTTGATGAACGTATGTGAAGTATTTCAAGAGTTGTTGTTTAAGCCTGATGAAAGACAGAGAATGTAACTAATGGGCAACTCAAATTTAAACATTACACTTTGTGTTATTCACTTATTTGCCTGTAGTTACTTTATAGATAATATATTGACTCGGTATAAGCATTGTAAATGCAATTGGTTTCAACAAGAGTGTACTTGTATTTTTTTTTAAAGTGTGTGTTAATGTCAATAACACAACAGAACAGAAAGGTTACTAAAAAAACACTGTAACAAAAAATATGAATTCATTACAATGACTGTTCTGATCTCTGCAGCCTCCCCACTCCCTGTGGCCACAATGCGGATGGTGGTGATCTTGATTGTGGCAGGCCTGGTGGATCTGAGCTTCCCCCAGCGTCTCAGTGCCGTCCAGTGGCTCAACTACCTGCGAAACCGCCACCGACCTTCCATGTGGGCCGAACAGCAGGACAATGAATGCCCCCTGGAGTGCGACTGTCCAGCCAGCTTTCCAGTAGCCATGTATTGCCACAGCCGCAACCTGCAGCACATCCCGTACGTCCCCTCCCGCATCAAGTACGTCTACCTGCAGCGGAACCAGATCACAGGCATCCAGGACGGGGTGTTTGACAATGCCACCAGCCTGGTCTGGGTCATGCTGCACCAGAATCAGCTCAGCTCTGACCGGTTGGGCGATAACGTCTTCGGCAAGCTGAACAACCTGGAACGCCTCTACTTGGATAACAACGAGCTGAGTCGTGTCCCGGCGAACCTCCCGAAGTCCATCAAGGACCTACGGCTGGGTCACAACAAGATTGCCAAGGCCCAGTCCAGCACGTTTGAGGGGATGTCCGCCCTTGCAACCCTCCATCTCCAAGACAACAACATTGAAGATGTAGGGGGAGCTTTCAAGGGACTTAAGTCCCTGAATATACTGGACCTGAGGAAAAACAGATTGAAGAAAATTCCACATGACCTCCCAGAGATTTTGCATCAGCTCTACCTGGAGTTTAACCACATTGAAAGCATCCCCGCAGACTTCCTCAAAATGTATCCCAATCTGCAGTTTGTCAGGCTGGCTCACAACAAGCTAACCGATGAAGGGATACCTCCCAACACGTTTAATGTGAGTGGTCTGGTGGAGCTGGACCTTTCCCATAACAAACTTAAGAAAATCCCAACCGTCAACAAGAGCCTGGAGAACCTCTACCTACAGGCCAACCAGATTAATGGTATGGAAGCAAGTTTCCTGGTTCTGATGTTGTGTGTGTGGCAGTCTCTGGTCTTGTTAACACCATCTGCCCTATGGGTTTGCGTGTAGTCTATTGATTGGATCCCATTTTTTGTTCTGAAATGTAACATACATCATAATATGGTAATTGAAAACAATGATAGTTCTGGTTAAATGGCCTAAAGGATGAAACATCAGACAAAGTGTTGTAACAGATTTGACTCAATAACTGCCCAAATTTAGCTATTGTATAATATTCACAACTTTTGGATTTGCATTTGTTTGCCGGGTGTGTTAGAACAAGCAATGACAACAACACTGAACAGCATTCCCAGCCATTGTGCCGAGGGAGGGATTTAAAAAGAAATAAACTGTGTATTTCTCTCTTCTCTCCCCCCTTCCGCCACCCCTCTCCACCCCTCCCTTTTCATGTCAGAGTTCTCCCTAGGCAGTTTCTGTGATGTGGTGGACATGATGAATTACTCGCAGCTCAAAGTGCTCCGCATGGAAGGCAACAAGATCAGTGCCAAGGATGTTCCCGCCAAGGCTGTGTACTGCCTGCGCCTCGCTGTGTCCATCCATCTGTAGCTTCACCTATCCTCTACCAGTGCTGGAGGCATTCCAAGTGGAGAATTATCCAGCTCTCTTGTATTGGCCAATACTGCAGTCTTCGGTAGCATACGCCTTTATTTACAGTGTGCATCTTCATGCAAGGTGTTAAATTGTTTTTCTTTCCTATTTCAATGTTCATGTTCAAGAACATCCCAAAATGTTGTAGACATTCTGTATTATGTTCTCACTTGTTTTTTTCAACCGCTCATGATGTGAGATGTATAAGATATAATATTTGCTAATGATAAACGATAGGGCAGGGGTATTGAATTAAAATGTTTAGAGGTCCAGTTAGACCAAATTACCTCAAGCAAAGGAACCGCATGTCTTATTTGCGGTATGATTCAGTGCCATACATATTGAAGTGGTCTAGTAGTTGAATGTATGTAGTAAACAACGGACTCTCAAATAAAGTGTACAATTCAGTAATATTTAAACAAAATGTAATGTCAGTTTTCATACTGAATTGGAATTAGAAATGGTTTTATATAAATTATGTATAAGATGAACATTTAATTATAAATAATATGTACTCTAATAATAACATACATTTTCTCATTTCAAATAAAATAAAGGCTGCATTTAAAAAGAAATTAGGCCTATATAAGAGCTTTTTGGACTGGTTTGACTATTTTGTTAACTCAACTTTAAGGGAACATTCGTTAGTACGTTGTTGGGCAGTGAATGAATGTGTTAGGATTTCGTTCATAATGGGCTCTTCGTTACGATCGTTACATTTCTGGGCCCTCGGATTGGAGTGGGTATCTGTCCTTAAAGGATGTGTTCTTTGTCTCGTAGTGGCGTGTTTCACGTTGCCGCTTTTAATCGCCAAGGTCTCGGAACATATGAAAACATATTGGTTTTGAACTACCCGTGGGAGGAATGAACAAATAAGAGCCAGTCCACATTAAATGTTTTGTTTTCGATGTCTGCTTTTCTCTTTCTAGAGCAGGCCATGTGAACGATTCTTTTTCTGACTAATTTAGTTCTCCGACTACTAGGCTACCTCTCGTCTATCTTCCGTTCGTGTCTGTGTGTGTATCAATCGAATTAGAGGCCAGTGCGCACATTTGATTGGCTGAGTTCCTTCACGTAGGGTGATTTACAAGGCATTTGCGATTGGTCTAACTTTTCTGGGCCGCTAAACCAATGCGGTGAAGGCTAGAAACGTTGTGCAGGTTAAAATGGAAACGTTCGGTCATAGTGTATTCATTCTCAATACTATATTGGTTATAGGTCGTGGTCCGGACCCGGCAATTAGTGACCCCTGCGATAGGGGATGCAAAGATATACCGTCCAACAATCTTTACCGATTATAGGCCAACGTTTCATTTCAAAATGATTGTGCTTTCTGTTCATTTCACTGTGACGCTGATAAAACCATGGACGCCACAGCAGGAAGAAAACACATTTCTATTAGTCACATGCCTTTCATGTCCTTGGTATATTGATAATCTGTCAGGTTCTTAACACTGTTCTTAAGGTTAAGTAGCCCTCTGTGCTATTTCATATATGTGTGACACGAGAAACACAGAGCATACTGTCCTCTTAGCCTGAGCCAGCCGGCCCTCTCTGTGCACCCCGGCAGGGGAGAGAGTGGGCAGCCACGATGCAGAGGAATATCTAGCTGCGGTTGGGGCACTTTGGCCGGGGCTCCGGAGCCTGGAGCAGTGTGGGGCCTGTGGCTGGGACATATACCCATAGTTAATTCAGACACCATCTCTTAGTGACCTTGCTTAACCAATAGACTTGTTTTATTGCCTACCAATGTGTTCCTCTGGATGGGATTGCGGACCTGTGATTACTTTATTTACTGTGTCATTATTAACTGTTATTTTTATTTTTTACTTTCTGTGTTATTTTATCTACTTACTGTTTCACCGCCACTTACTGTGTTTACTGTTATGCAGCAATACACCATAGCAAATTCCTTGTATGGGTAAACCTACTTGGAAATAAAGCTGATTCTGATTGCTCTTTCAATTGAAAAATAAAAACAAAATTCCTCTCTGGTGATTTCGTTGTGTGTCATTGGATTATGTCATTTTGGGATTTTGATCTACGATGAGAAATTATATACATACATTTGATTTAAGTTTATTAACCATTCGACTAATTTACTAGCAATGTTCATGTTACTTTCATTGATCAATAGAATCAAACTTTGTTGGATTAAGCGATGTCATAACATTTTGTTAGTAGTTAACCAAACCAACTATATATCATTTTGCCTTTGCAATCCATACAATCATAAAGAGCAGACCTGTGGGGTACTCTGTGTCAGGCATGTGGGCAGTGTCAGACCTCTGGACAGGACATGAAGTAGTGTCAGACCTCTGGACAGGACATGGAGTAGTGTCAGACCTCTGGACAGGACATGGAGTAGTGTCAGACCCCTGGACAGGACATGGAGTAGTGTCAGACCCCTGGACAGGACATGGAGTAGTGTCAGACCCCTGGACATGACATGGAGTAGTGTCAGACCTCTGGACAGGACATGGAGTAGTGTCAGACCTCTGGACAGGACATGGAGTAGTGTCAGACCCCTGGACAGGACATGGAGTAGTGTCAGACCTCTGGACAGGTCATGGAGTAGTTTCAGACCTCTGGACAGGACATGGAGTAGTGTCAGACCTCTGGACAGGACATGGAGTAGTGTC